>SMGT01016074.1:58101-86318 GCA_004794575.1 Lanistes nyassanus
TGACAGTGTGTGAGCGCAAGTGATACACTTTTGTATATGCGAGTTTGCACGTGAGGTACTGTATGCGTGGGCTTGTATAAAGGTGTGTCAGAGAAACGCAAAAGAGAGAACAGAAAATGCAAGAAGTGTGAGGGTGGGGGGTGGGAGTTCCATGGCTTTTTCAGACTTTTTAAAAAATTTCTTTTACACTACAGTCAGGGAGTAGTTGTATGCAATGAATATTGTGTAAAACTTTTGTGCAAGCTCTGTTACAAAATGTTTATCTTGTGATTTCCATGTTGGCTTGTATGTATTGGACACCCATTTTTGTCCCTTTCACGTTGACAGTCTGTGCATGGGTGGATTCAGAAGACGATAAATATACACGGATAAACTCGAAATATAACACAAGCGAAAATAAGCTTCCAACAATGTCCATAACAATCAGTGACCAAAGGCAACCGATAATCGCTTTGCCACATGAAGTCGTTCCAAAACAATATTTGATTAGAGATTTCAAATGAGCCTAAGATAATATTATCACTTGTTAATATTATCGCTAGTCAATGGTCGTTTTCTGGGACATAACATTCACATTTCCGTTAGAAATATCACTTGGACTGCGTGCTCGAAATACGAATGTGACCCCAAAATGGCTTTCTTTTACATTTGCAAACAAGTAACGGAAGAGAACTAGCTCCACAGACAATCAGCATCTCCAACTCAGCAGCTGATTTTCTGCGTCATACTTTTTTCCCAGTTTGCTGTACAGATCTCTTTGTTTATTTAAATGTATATTTTGTCAAAGCATAATTGCCCCTTAGGGCTTATCGCTAAATAAACGAAACGAAATGGTACTTTTGTAATTATTAAAACATTCAAAGATGCCAATAAGGATCTCTTTATTTAGACAATTCTTGCTAGCCCACGGACCAATTTAACGTTTTTCGGGAGCATCTTAGAATATGTATGAAGCTTTCAAATGCTTTGTGTCGATCAGAGTTAGACGTTTGGTATAAGGGAGACAATTCACTACTCCTGGGTTTCTAAGGATCACTATAGCCGAAAGCTACTGCTGGTTAATACTCCATTTTTATTGAAGTGTGAACAAAGAAACAACGTGTTACACGCTAAATGGAAATTTCTGTAATACAATAGACATTCTAGATACAGTTTCATGTTAAGACACAGTATTTAGATGTTTGCAGTCCAAGACTGACATCTTTCAAGATTAGATTCTACTCGCGAAATGAGAGATTGGTTTTATACACATACATCAAATGGCTGGTGTACACTTTAAAAGAAAGTTTGTACTTTTTCCTTGGTGATATGGAGGATAAATAGAATGTTTCGAATGGACTTCATGATATTTTTAAACTATATATAACATTTCTTTTATACTTAAATTTGCGCCAATATCAATAAGAGAAGTTTAATATCTTGTTACACTCTACCCACTTTTCAAAGGAGATATTTACATTCCTTCCCTGCTCATCGAAGGATGTGTAGACTTAAGTGATGTTTTTGGTATTTGTGCGAATTCAGTCGATACCCAGCAGGTAAGGGTAACTCCTGTTTCCTCAGTCGGAAATGACACTCTTGATGAAACGATCATTTGCTGTGTAATTAATGTCAGTTTTTGTCCAGTTTAAAGCACCACGCCTTGTAGATGTTTCTTCTTAAGCATTTTCTCAGGTGTTTCAATTTTCACATTGATTATTGATTTGACTGATTTGACAATACATGCATTGGTGAATGCATTTCTATCTCCACAATGAATTCTGTCGTCATTATCGATCTTTTGGGAACAGTACTTTCCATGTTTATAGTAATTCTTATAGGAATTCTATTGAGGAGGAGAAACAAAATGTAAGAAAAGTTAGTAATTGCCAGAATATAAAATCGTATTCAATGAGACCGTCATATCTTTAGAGGCAAGAAAGGATATTTACGAAAGTTCACACATAAACTGACTTATAGGGGGAAATTTTAAAAACAACCGTATGGACTATGTCGTCTTCAGTTGAAGAAAATTGCCAAGATGAAAATCTGATGTTTCTGAACAATACAAAAAGCTTACGTATTCGATCAAGCATTTCGGGAAAGCTATAAATAGATGAAACTATGTGAACCGTAGCGACATAGAGAGTTCAATAGGTTAAGATGCAACTTTTACAAGCAGTTCATATAGTTAAGATCTCAATAAACTGAGGAGAAAAATAACTTCTACCCTCGAGATCTAAGATTTGCACTTAGGTATTTCAGAGAAAAAATATACAGAAAATGTTTACACGCGTTTGTTTTAAGAGATAACTATTCCAAAACATTAAAATGGCAGTTAAATATTTGTGTTACCTTTTTATTAGAGATGATTTTTATCTGATTATATTGGTCATAGATTATAGAGAAGCATTATTATCAGTGATCTTGAAATACAGCTTATCGGCATTTTAGTCTCTTCCCTTCACGCAATGACAAAAACCAGCAGAACTCGGTTAAAGCCTTTGTAATAACTTAGACTAATCACAAAATCCGTCATGCACCTTGACAAGTTCACAGGTATTGCTCTTGTCTGCAAAATAGAGGGACAGTTGTATGCACAAAACTATATATAAGAAGACATTCAAATTCGTAAACAATGTTTATTAGATATAATTATATATATATACTGGTTAATTAAATATATTTAATGGTTGCATCTGATAAAATGCTCCGTCTTCTGTTGTGGTGATTTGTAAAAAAGAACGAAGCAGAAAGTAAGGAACTTCAGATCAATAATCGTCCTAGGACAGGGCTACCGTGTGTTGTCGCAGTGGACGGGTCGCAATACAGCAGCACATAGTGACCCCGACAGCTCCTTGGGACTAGTAAGTCTGAGGACGCTCTGAGTAGTCTGTTGTGAGTGTCTCTGGGGTGTCGCCGATGTGTGAATGAACAGGCTAATATGACAGAAAACGTACGTTTCTGCTAAGAGATGCTAATCCCTAGACAAACGAAAAATATTTATCCCAACAACGAACTGTGGATGACGAAGAGATTAAAAACAGCGATCATGAAGAAGAAAAGTTTTTTTGCAGTAGGCATGGTTAGGGAGAGAAAAGAGATACAGATAGAGATGAAAAGTTGATCAGAGAAAATAAGGTGAAAAACAAAGAAAACAAAGAAAAGAGAGGCGTTTCTGCTGTGCTGTAGTTCGGCCTTGAAGGGTCCGAAAATTTAGTAAGAAGGATATTAAAATGATAGACAGTGGAATGAGTGATAAGAAAGGAATACGTGTGCTGTGGATCATAACGTTCTACTCTAGATTTGACTGGAGCGATACTTTGGCGGTCAGAAACAAGGTACGTGATGTCATAAGCTATTGTTCATTACAGAATGTGATGGCACCGGAGATCGATGTGCAGACAGACAAAAAGAGTCGTGAGTAGTGTCAGTCCGAGTACAGCTCCAGGGTACATGGGGTAAGGCCTACAGGGGAGTTAAAAGATTAGGACAATCTTATTCATACAGTGAATTAAACTAAGTTGAAATTGTCAGTGAAGGTGTCAATATGTGGTTTCTTACCGAAAACGGGTGTTTATTGTCTCGTAACGGGTAGGAGGGAAGAATGGTACAAACTGTTGTGTAATATTGAAATGTGTAGGAACTCGTAAGACGCGGAAAAAATCCCTAACGACCCGACCGGTGTTACAATATGCAGAGAAATTTCGTGTGCCATTCGCGGGATCGGAACCCACATCTAAACTCTGTGCTTCGGTGGCATTCACACCATACTACAAGCTCCCAACAGTATTACCTGTGCAACTTTCTGGGATTGTCCAGTAGACCTTTACAGTGTCACAAACAAGCTGGACAAGTCAGTACTGTGTGATTAGAGTGTCTTGGAGACTACTCGTGGTTTATCCAACTGTCAGTAGTCCCACTACAATTTGCTTTCAAGGGAAAAAACTTTTCAAAAGTTTCATCACAGTCGGTATAACTCTTTTAAAGGGTTGTCTCCTCTGAAGTGACCGTGCATATACGGTCCCTATTGTTTACTAGCTCGGTCAGAGTCTATCAAAGATATTCTGTCCCCTACATTATTTGTTGAAAAAAGTGTGTTTTCAGAGATGCACGCCTCTGTTATGCTCTGTGAGTCATAAAATTCCAGGACAGCAAACTCCTGAGGTTATTAATTTTAATTTTAATTATAATTCTGGGAATTCCCATTTTATTGGCAGGCCCCCGTAGCTAGAATGTAATGAAAAGCATTATAGATCGGCATTAGTAATTTTGGAAAATCCCGTTTCACGTGGCTTACGCCGTCATGACCTGACTATTTAAAGTATACCCGCTCTCGAGGCCACGATGCGAGTTATGTTGACGCCACAAGATAAGAAAGAGTCGGTCATTGCCTAGAGTAACTACTGCTTGATGTGGAGAACTCTTTACAGCGCGGCGTGACACAGACACTAACTGTCGATGCTGCCTGTTGCGCTGCCCTAACTTCAAGGTAAACAACAGACTTTTTTTCTGTGCTCGCCTGCTTTGCCGCCGCCTGACCTCAGCTTGGGCTTTCAGATACGTTTTGGTTCTGAGCGAGATGTTCGTATACTGAGAAATATTTCGCGGGAGGAGTAGCTAGACTATAGGTTTCTGCGTAGAGAATATCTTCCTTTTTATTTTTATTTTTTTGCTATATTAGTTACGTTTACAATAGCAGGTTAGGTCGAACCTAGGGATGCGACTGACTGTAATTTAATTATTAAAAAACGGGAGTTAATCACTTTTTCGCAAGAGCCTGTAATGCAATATCTTATCTATTCATATCCGAGCTGGTAGAATACTGGTATCGACACTACACGACACCTCCTATCAACAAGGTACAACGCAGAGTTTGTTTGCATGAGCATTCGTAGCTGCTCTTCCGCTCATAAGGGTGGTCGTAAGTACCTTTCGCACTGTGTATTTTACTTGCACGGTTACGTATGAACAGCGGATAAGAACACTCATGCAGTGGCGCATCCAGAATATCCTGGTGCAATCTGGAACTTTCTGGTAGCCAATGGGCTTTGACAAAAGTGACCTCATCGTCACGTAGCAAATCAGTTAAGACACGCAGTTATATTCTTCTTGATCATTCGAGGCTGCGGCTTGATGCGAGAAGGATGTGTGGAGAGGTGAGTCCATAAATTTCCTCCGCTTCTCAGAAACGTTGGGTAAACATGAGGATAGGTGGAGAAACAGTAAACAGCCGTGGCCAAAAGTTGAAGACCACTTAGTAAATAGTTGATTTTTCCATAGTATTACGGAGTATTGCATCATCCGCTGTTTTAGGCTGGTATATGAAAGTTTGACCGGTTAGTAAAACAGAAGTTGTGACATACTGTAAAACTGATCTTTAGCACCACTGAAGACGAAGTTATTCCGTAGCAAAACCAATTGTTTTCTTATCGATCGATTAAATGTATACGGACACGTTTTTAAATTGAAATGAGATAAACTTATGTAAACGTATACGGCTATTCAATTCTGTGCGATTTTTTTATTTTTTTATTAGGACTTCTATGGTTTAAATGAGAACTTTTTATTTACTTCTGCGCGTCTCTCGGCTGTACGTCGGATAATCTAAACGGGGCAGTTGCAGTAGGTTTGAAAGACAGGTAAAAAAAACCTCTGAGATGAGATTATAATGCAAATTGCTGACAGTTTCGACGAGTTACTACCTCAAAAATCAAGAGGAGATTAATAAATCTTTTGGCTCCTTATGGATTGGAAGCACGAAAACCTTTATTTACGTGACAGAATGAATGAACAAAAGAACAAGGCGTGCCTACTGCGCACATCACGAAGCGCAGTATCCAAATTCGCTGTTTTGCCGACTCAACAAGGAAGGGCGCGGCAGTTATGCAGCGCGTACGCAGAGTGCGTCAGAATCTATAAATTACTTATTCAGCCAATCAATGACGGGGCGACAAGCATTGGACAATAACAAAATAGCTGAAAGAGACGTATGCCGTTTTGAGTAGAGTTGAATCCGCCATTTTGCTTCTTTTGAAGCCTGTGATTGTGGTAAGTGATAAAAGTTTTATTACAATAAATTCACCACAGTACTGACGTCTATGAAAATATTTCTACGTCGCTGACTTTGCACTATATCCGTATTTTTTGGTAGTTTTAATACTTCGCATGTGGTCTCAATTCTGGTCAAATTTCATTTGGAGAGATTTGTTAGATGAAATTATAATTTTTGATCAGTCATGTTTTGCGTTTGCTCTCATGGGGATTGGTTTTGCAATCAAAAAAATTCGGCTCTAAAACAAGAACCGCTCTATAAGTAAAGAGTTCCAACTACATGTTCCTCAAATTCAGAACTTAAAAGAGAAAACTGTTATGTGAACTGTCTGTGTTGACTGTTATGATCGGGTGGGCGTCTCAACCACATATTTACAAAATCGACAGGTGTTCACGTGTAAACCAGAGGGACTTCATTTTAAATTGAATAATAATTTAGTTATGCAAAACACAGAGAGAGATAGAGAAAAGAGGGACCCACGTGACCGCTTCTGACTGTCAAAATATTTGAAATATGTAAGGTCGGGATGAGAGTGAACCATATTTAAAATTTAATTAAAACGAGTCTTTTTTCACCATTTCCTAGGGTAGAACTGATCCTTCTGGATCCTAGTCCACGAAGCACGAACCCACTTTAGACAGAACACACTGTGTACTTACCATATTATCAGAAAAAATCTATTAAATTATTTTTTGAAAAGCGTGCACGAGAAAGAGGGAAAGGGTGGGAGCTGTGATCCTTGGAGTTTAATTTGACTCTTTGTCCAAACTTAACCAAGGGATTTCCACATCTTGTGTCTGCAGTTGCTGAAAATGAACACTGCCTTATTTTGGACGGTCTTTCCCACAGTATTGGCAATACTTCACGGAAAAGGTATTCGTCTATAGTTCTGGTGGTTTCTAAGTACACATATATACAGTTGCGTATACTTCTGCACAATCACATAAACAAATAAAGTACGTACTTTGCTAGGTTTGGTGGAAGCGAGGTCACACAATTTTAACTTCGTATTTAATACTTCGGTCATTGATCCACTTTGTTTACACGGGACTTGGTCACTAGCTCTATGAAGTACCAGTACATATTATTTTCTCTGAAATAGAATACTATCTCCGAGATAGATATTTACCAAGTTAGGATGTTATTTACAGTAATGGTAATTTCGTCAGACACAATTTCATTTTAACTAGTTTAATTAGCATTCAGATAGACATGTTTGTGCATGGCGAATATTATCCATGACCTTGACATGAAAATTGTTTTCATTCATTGATTTTTTTCTGTTAGAAAACAAGTGCCTCAGTTCCTTTGATTTGAACAATTGTGTCACGAAACTGACCTGCACCTTGGACCCAACAGTCGTTCATCAAAAGACAGAATTTTACATTGAATATAATGGAGGTAAAGACAACAAATAATTATATTGATATTACAGAAACTTTAATTTCCTAGGAAATGCGGTGACAAAGATGTGTGTCCGTATACGTCCATAAATGTCTGCACCTGTTTGTTGCAGAGATAATTGCAGACTGCAAGTGGAATCTTACAGAACACCCACTGTGTGACCCTGCCGACAACTTTACTATCGATAGTGAGCTGACCGGCAACTTAACTATCAGAGTGAACAGTGAGGCCAGATGCATTAGACCCGGAGTCCTTGTGTTTGAAAGTGGGCATGGACAGTTGCTACAGTACACCGTTCCATCGGGTACGTCATTGAAATCTGTGTCACAGTTACGAACAAAAAGTATCTTTGTGTTGTCTTCCTAAGGTTCTGTTTATCCCTGCGTGCTGCTCTAATCTAGCTTAGAAAGGTGAGGAAAGAAAGTGGAAGGGAGTAAAATTTTCAAAGAAAAAGCAACAAGTAGGGGAAGGTGCGAAACAGGACGGGGGGAGCTTACTCAACATACCAGTCATTACATAACACTGATCAGCGGCTGACGTGTTCCTAGCGGAGACGCTCTGGTTCACCTCGCTCACTCATCAACAACCAATCGACATTGAAATGATCTCCACCCGATTCTAATGCCAACCCTTTTGTAGTCCTTAATTTTTTAAAGTGCTCCATAATCCTTCAATGAAGCCATGCATTTTGCAGCTCGCATGGTGGCACGCAGAAAAAATATATTTTGGAAAAACATTTTTTTAGGTTAAATCCGATTGAAAAATAAAATCTAAACATAAGACCTCACTTCTAACCACTCAGTTAACCAGTCATCTGAAGGCATGTAACAAGTAAAACAATATGCACAAAATTGGTTCGGGAAGGATTTGACGCGACTGTACAAAGGGAGACAAGTTTCGCAGTCCTGCCCACAGTATAGTCCCTTAGTTTTTTGTCTCTTGCCCCTCATTCCTTTTTAAAAGGTCGTTGTAGGGAAAGTCTTTGCCAGATCCTTGTTGATGTTAAAATTGCCACATGCCTTGGTCTCCTCCCCTTCCACCCTTCGCTAGTTTAGGCCCTTCTTGGGATTTGAACCCAGCTACCCTCCGTTGACCTCAGTGACACGCCCTCTCTGACATTTTCAGCAGTATTTTACTGTCAGGTCTACACACAGAGAAGCATACTTATGGGCACAAATACATACACAAAAACATACGAAAGAACGCACACACCTATACGCAGAGTGGGAGGGAGAAAGGGCTGTAACAGAAATAGTAATAATAGGGAAAGAGAAAACATATTTCAGAAAACATATCACTGAGGCCGTCAAGTGACAGGGTTTGACGTGTACCTAGCGGAGACGCTCTGGTTCACCTCGCCCTGGCTACAGTAAGGGACAGACAAGCAGCAAGCACTTACTCGCACCCGCACGCACATACGCACGCAGCACGCAAGCACGATTACAATTGGTGTTAGGGGAATATCTAAGGGAAAAAGTAGCAGACAGAGAGAAGGAGAACAAGATAAAAAAAACAAATCAGATTAAATGTATGACATCTTAATGAACATTTATTATTGTTACTTTCCTTGAATCTCTAGGTTGATCAAAAGCATAGAAAGATGGTGCCAACAAAGTGGATCAATGACTCTGACATGAAAGTTGTTTTGATTGATTGATGGATGGACGAATCGACTGATTTATTGACTGATTTTTTTCTGTTAGAAAACCAGTGCAAGAGTTCCTTTGATTTCAACCATTGTCTCACGACACTGACCTGCAGCTTGGACCCCACAGTCGTTCATCAAAAGGCGGAATTTTACATTGAATATAATGGAGGTAAAGACAAACAACTATAATATTTATATTACAGAAACTTTAATTTGCTAACAAATATGTGTTTCCGTGTACGTCCATAATTGTCTGCACCTGTTTGTTACAGAGATGATTGCAGACTGCAATTGGAATCGTACAAAACCCTCACCGTGTGACCCTGCCGACAACTTTACTACCGATAGTGAGCTGACCGGCAACTTTACTATCAGGGTGGACAGTGAGGCCAGATGCATTACATCCGGAGTCTTCCAGTTTGAAAGTGGGGAAGGAGAGCTCTTGCTGTACACCGTTCCATCGGGTACGTCATTGAAATTTGTGTCACACTTATGAATAAAAAACAACTTTGTGCTGTCTTCCAAAGGTTTTATATATCCCTGCGTGCTGCTCTAAACTCGCATAGGAGTTTGTTTTTTCTTCAGAGGGAGGCTCTGCAATAGAACCGTATAAGTCTCAGATTACAGCCATCTTATTATGCCAAAGAGAGGTGGAAGGGAGTAAAATTTTCAAAGGAACAAAAAAGCAACAAGTAAGGGAAGGTGGGAAAGAGGACGGGGGGGGGGGGAAGCTTACTCAATATACCATTCATTACATAACACTGATCAGCGGCTGACGTGTTCCTAGCGGAGACGCTCTGGTTCACCTCGCCCTAATACTCCACTCACTCACTCACTCACTCACTCACTCACTCACTCACTCACTCACTCACTCACTCACTCACTCACTCACTCACTCACTCACTCACTCACTCACTCACTCACTCAAACCAATCGACATTGAAATGGTCTCCACCCGACTCTTAATGCCAACCCTTTTGTAGTCCTTCACTTTTAAGGTGTTCCATAATCCTTCAATGAAGCCATGAATTTTGCAGCTCGCATGGTGGTACGCAGAGAATTTTTTTTTTTAATTCTGAGGTTAAATCCGCTTGAGAAATAAAATCTAAACATAAGACCTCACTTCTAACCACTCACTTAACCAGTCATCTGAAGGCGCTTAACAAGTAAAACAATTTGCACGAAATTGGCTCGGGGAGCGTCTGACGCGACTGTACAAAGGGAGACAAGATTCGCAGTCCTGCCCACAGTATAGTCCCTTAGTTGTTTTTCTCTTTTGCCCCTCATTCCTTTTTAAAAGGTCTTTTTAGGGAAAGTCCTTTGCCAGATCCTTGTTGCTGTTAAAATTGCCACATGCCTTTGTCTCCTCCCCTTCCACCCTTCGCTAGATCAGGCCCTTCTTGGGATTTGAACCCAGCCACCCGCCGTTGACCTCAGTACCACGCCCGCTGTAACCGTCAGCAGTATTTACTGTCGGGTCTATTCTTACAGGCGTTGGATCAACCATTCTCTCCATTCCCGTGTGAGTGGTGTGTGAGTGACGGCAGGTTCGCGTCTCTGGATAATCCTGTATGCTTTTGGACCTCTGTGAAGGAGTGATCGGGCAAGTGATTCCTCAGACGACTACCTGGATTATCTCCCTTCCCTCTATAAGAGAAACGAATTAGAGAGTTTGCGAACGATGCTCCTGTTACGGGTGGCAAATTCGTTGTTCAGCCAATGCTCCATTCTTTCTGTTTGCTTTTGTTTACACTCTGTCTTCTCCTTTCGCGTTCTTTTCGTTTAGTCAAAATCAGTTGTAAAAATTCTGTTTTAAAAGAAATCTTTTATTTTGTTAAGAACAAGTTTGTTAGACCACGCTAACAAAACAAATGATGTGTTCAAAAAAATTGTTACATGTTTTTTCAGAATAGTAGTATATGATGCAATCAGTGTAAATGTTTTCATTGAAAAGACGCTATTGTGGCACTAAATGTCTCTATTAGAATTACATGGAAGAGGTATTTAATTTAGCTCGCTAATTCATTTTAGTGATTGTTATGTATACTTTAGGACCTACTTACTTTATTTCAGGTCCTATTCAAACATCTCCCTCCACGCCAGATAACATCGCAGAAACTGAAGGTAAACAATGTTGTTGTTTTCTATACAGTTCGCTTGATGGAGATCCTTCATACGTTTCATATCAGTGTTTACTTTTCTTTCACTTATACACATAAAAGCACAATTCTTGGCACAAACACATATACAAACCAGTATACGAAAGAATACACATATACGCAGTTAGTGCAGGCGCGAGTGTGTGCCTGGATCCTCTGAATAAATCACTTAATGACGTAAAACAATGAGAAAGGAAGGAAGAGTGAGGTGGGGAGAAGAGATGTGAGACATTGTGGAGGGAGGTCAAGGGTTAGCGAGAGAGACTTCAGATCAACATTTCAGAAAACATATCACTGACCCCGTCACGTGACAGGGTTTGACGTGTTCCTAGCGGAGACGCTCTGGTTCACCTCCCCCTGGACTACAGTGACGGACACACATGCAACACGCACTTACTCGCACCCATTCGCAGGCGCATACGCACGCAGCACGCAAGCACGATTACAGTTCGGGGTAGGGGAAGATCGGAGGGGAAAAGTAGCAGCAAAAGAACAAGATAAAAAAGACAACAAACCAGATTAAATACATGACATCTTAATGAACATTTATTATTAATGTTACTTTTTAAAATAAAAACGAACAATTTATTTCCTTGAATCTCTAGGCTGATCAAATGCATAGACAGATGGTACCTAGACGATGAAGTGCGACAGATCATATTCCAGACCACTGTAGGATAACACTAAGGTTTTCTAATGCTAATGTGAAATACTTTGTTCCCAATTAACAGTGATAGCCATTGTTCGTGTCTGTTCTACTGAATACAAAACTAATAATAAAGTTCACTTTTACCGAAAAAATAGAAAATGTCTGTATTTTTGTCCTGTGCTGGGGTTGAGTCATCTGTTCTTGTTTTTAAGAATATATTTATTAAAGATGTCTAGAGTTTACTTAAAGTCTTAGAGTGTTTAAGTACTACAGGACACTGTACTGCACTGAAAGCGTTTATAAGTTCACATGCGCGTAAATGAATAGCCTCAATTTTTTTGACTGCTGTATAAGAAAATAGAACGATCAGCTCTATCCTATTCTCTGACAACAGAAATAATTATTTTTCTAGTGTACAGCCAATCTTTCGAAAAGATCATGGGATTGCGCGTGTGCGTGCACACGTGCGTGTTTACGTGGGCGCTTTTTGATCTTAAATGTTGCAGAAAGAACAAACAACGATACAAGGGAAGATGTTAAAGTCATCTTTATTATCCCTGGTGTTATTGTTACTGCTGTTTCATGGATTGTTTTGGCGGTTTTGTACAAGAAGAAGATATGGTGCTTTAAGGAAAGGTAAGCGAAAAAGCTCAGGGTGTTGATCGTACACAAAACTTATACGTTGTCAAGGATTGCTGATCATAGAGCCGAAGTTAAGACACCATAGGAAATGTTACTAAAGATTTTAATGCAGTAAAGACAATCAGATTTTGTCATGAGGAATTTTATATAATTTTTTTTAACAAAACCCGTTCACCCTTTATAGCTAAATGAAAAAATGCATTACTGTGTTTTTTTATCTTTGCCCAAAAGTATTCTCTAACTAAACCAACCTATTACTCTAGCGCCCAAGCGTACACACTCGTCCAGCACGCAAACGCGCATGCGTGCACTCATGCGCAGTAGCATGCACACATGCAGAACAACAACAGAGCAAAGCGCACCACACTACAACAGGAACTACAGGTACATTGAAATAACCAATAATACATTCTTTACATGCTTACAAAGCTCTGGTCATGCTCCTGGGTCTATATATTCGTTTGGTTTCATTTCTAAATAATATCAGAATAATTACTAACACACTGTATTACATCACAACCTGATGATACAATTTTTGTATAATATGTGTTATTTGATCATTTAGTCGAAGAAAGTCTGATGACAAGGCTAGCAACAACGAAGGTGGTAAATTTCTACAGACGGAGAATGAAGGCGATCCGAACAGGAATATGTGGTACGTATTGTTTATAAACTTTATTACAGTTGATAGAAAAAAGAGTGAAGGGTTTAAAAGGTGCACTGTGAGGGGCTTGGGGTTGTTGTTGGTGGTTTGTGGTTGCAGCGGCGACGGCGGCATTATAATGGTGTCGCTGGTCATCCTTGGTGCCCGGTTGTCGTTATCATCAATATGTGGTTATTGCAGTGCTCTTTGATATTTTTGGTAGTTACGTTAATGTCGGTGATATATAGTTGTTCCAACAGTAATGGGAACAGTTACTCTGATATTACAGTTCCGTTCTGCGTGATAAGTTGAGCCGGTTCTTCGTTCGCACAGGAAAAAGCTCCTCAACCGAACAAGATCATAGCAGTACTCTTTAAATGACAGTCTGCAAACACTAGTCCTGTGTGTCAAATCCAAGAGTCAAAGGAGACGTGCAATCACGTGGTTCAGCCTGCATGAACGATCTCGTGTCTGTACATAAAAGTGTGCACAAGACAGGTACTGTTGCCTGCTGTAGGAACTCCAAGATCGATGAATGCTTTTCAATGTGAGACAATGGAAAACTACAGCTCTCTGCAGGATACACCTGGAATAAGCATTTTATTTCGCAGTTTGCCAATGAAAAACCTGCATAGGGCCTCAGGATCTAATTAACACCAGACGTTATACCACTGTTGTCACTTTCCTTGATAATGGTTTTAATGATTTTATAGCCATTCAGCTGGAAGTGCGTGAGCGCGAGTAATATATTTTTGGTACATGCACGTGTGGTACTGTATGCGTGGGCGTGTGTAAAATTGTGTAAGAGAAACGCAGAATAAGAGCGAAAAGAAAATGCAAGAAGTGGGAGGGGGGAAAGTTTTAAAACAGTATTAGCGATTACAGATTTGAAATGAATCTAAAATAATATTATCACTTGTTAATATTATTTAGTCAATGCTTTGTGTCGATGAGAGTTACATGCATGGTATAAGGGAGACAATTCACTACCCCTGGGTTTCTAAGGATCGACAACGCCGAAACCTACTGCTGGTTAATACTCCAGTTATTGAAGTGTGAACAAAGTAACAACGTCGTACAAGCCAAATCGAAATGTATGTACATAAAATAGCCATGTTAGATACAGGTTGATGTTAAGACACGGTATTTAGAAGTTTCCGATCGAAGAAATATTTTCTTGTCATTCTGTCATACAATAAGTTTGTGTAAATAAAATATTTCTTACAAAGAAAAGCATTTCTTTGTCATATGTAGGTGCAAGTCTGAGCAACAAATTTCCGTAGCAAGAAAATGAAATAAATTTTGAAAAAAAGAGTGTTTTGTGTGGTGTTGCGTTTGTATGACGTCCCTCTCGCCTTCTCTCTCTCTCCTTCTCTTTGTCTCTCTTACACACGCACACACAGTCGGCTTATTTACGTGACGCTGGTATCGGGCTATGTGTGACTTTCTTTAAAAGCTGCTAACAGGAATGCCTCTTATTATCAGTCTAACTGCAGACGATAGAAACGGGCGAAAAATGTCCGTGTAGCTGATGTCATGCGGTTTAACCATTATGCAGATATAACACTGTATGTACACACATTTACATTCAAACAATATTTACAAATCTTCAGCGGTGCGACAAAGCCACAGTACTATCCTAAAACATGAAGCCTTTTGGCATAACGTTTCTGATTGGCTATAACTAAGCAAATAGCACCCAATGGTAGGTCGCTTGCATTGCAAGAAGCATGTTCCACTGGCCCACTTGAGTTTCACTGAGTACGTTTTATCCATCAACTATGCATCGGTACATGTTGCTAAACTGACCTAACCCCCCTCCCCACCAAAACACCCCATTACTTGTCTGGTCGGACAAAACAGACTTAAAAGTGATCTGCCAGACATGAGCGTCTGGTTGACCCAGGCAGTCGGACAGTCTTTAATGTTGATTCCTACTGTTTTGTGTGGTAAATGCGAGCACGTGACCTCTCTCTCTCTCTCTCTTTCTGAACCTCCTCACAAATCTATATTAGTATGACATCCATCCCACCTTTCTCTCTCTCTCTCCCTCTAACATGTAGGGATGGACGTTAAAAGCAGACAGGTACGCAGGTATATGGGGCACATATTTTTATATAACAGACAATACTGCAATACAGTCAGTCACTCAGTCAGTCAGTCAGTCGGTCAGTCAACTAAACATTAGTGATCACCATTGACATCCAGCAATACCAGCGCTAAACTAAAACTAACGATTTTTAAAAATAAAAATCGAGCTAGAAAACTTACCCCGTATTTCACGAACAACAGCCTTTTTGATCTCGCTGTCAGCATCATCAACACGCGATGTGGATCTTCAGACTTTCGCTGACTGCGGAAGCAAAGTGCTTTCACGTCGAATAAAGTATTTTTTGTTTAAAAGTTGAACATTAAGAATATACTGTTCGCGGCTGAACAATTCTGCTCTTTGTCTCTATCAAAAAAATAAGGAAGATACGACAAATATTCGTCCGAAATATCATGGAAAATGCTTAAAGAGGACGGTTTCGCCATGGTGATCTTCAATTTAAAAAACTGCGGGCGCATTCGGATGGTCAAAATAGGTCGAGAGAGATCCGGTTAGTTGGGATTTTTTGAAAATCCCACCGCAAACCAGGTACATATTAGGACCGTGTAGCTTGAGACAAGTTATCAGGTTGGCACACGTGGGACTGCAGTCACAACACAGGCTTCAGTCCCACCCAGTCACATTATACTGACACCAGGACAACCAGTCCTAGTACTGTTCCCTGTAGTGTCAGATTTTAAAATCTTAATTTTTTTTAATCACAGACGTACCACCTTGGAATTAACCGCTATATCATCCAGACAGTCGATCGGGCGACGCGATGGGAGCGATTAATCGGGAACACCAACAATATTCGTAATATTCTTATAAAGTAATAGGCAAGTAGTATTCTTACATCGACTAACAAGTTGATCTGCTATTTTCTTTTGCTTTTTAATTTAAAATATCGCTTTCACCAGTCACCACCACCGCCCTGCCCACTACCGCCGCCGTATATTTTGGGAAACCGTTTGGAACGCTTACCTGATCCTCTTAGGCGTCCAACGATGTTTAGCGTCATATTTGCAGAACCTTTTTCGTTGCGAACAGTTAAGGTCCAGTTTCCCTCGATACTTCTGAGTCCATGTCCAAGGTGGAGATGTAAGACAACATCGGGCGGGTTACCACTTGTAGTACAATTCACATACAGTGTACTGTTGTCTCCTGAGGACATTGATGTCAAGTGACATCCACTGACTGCTGTTGTGTGACTCTTGACACGCAGTGTTATGATGCCAGAGTCTACAGGACTGCAGACTGTCTCCGAGCTGTCAACAAACTGAGGAGGACCTGCGAGAAACGAATTGCCACAAAGTTAAATGTTCTCATTCCAGACGATTCCCTACCCCCAACAGAGTCACATACCCAGCTGGAAATTAATACGTCACCCAATATTGGCAGTTGGATCCGGAGGGAAAGAACTCTTACAATCGAAAGTTGAATCGCTTCTTCACGAGCTGCTTCCCATTTACTGTGTTTAAATTGACAATGAGACCGGTTTTCGGCAATAATTTGAAGCGAGTATCCACGTGTGCTTTGTTTTGAGAAATGATAGATTTACTCTTTACACTACACGCTAAAGACAAAAATGACATTGTATTGCAAATTTACTATGATAAAGTGGATGAAGATAAGAGTATTTGTGCCTGAAAGACCCAAGAAGAGAATACGAAGAGAAAAACGAGCGAGCACGTGTTGTAAACAGTACCGAACAGACTGTGTATAAGGAATGGTGAGGACTTTTTGATTTCTTCAAAGTCAGTTGTGTTTCCATCAAAGGATTTAACAAATTATGGAACAAGGGCCAAGAAACACAGTAAGAAATGAGTTTTCTTTATTTGTTAATGTTTAAAACCAAGTTTAATTAACGCTCTTGCCTGCGGGCCTGCCTAGAGCCAAGAAAATGTGTCAGAGCTCTTTCGCCCTCATCACTCAGTGTCTTCCTTGAACTTCACAGGATGCAACTAGGCAGCAATTGCTTAAGAGTTCTTTTTTCTTTGCTCATCTATAGTGGGGGTTTTCTTTCAGTTTTTTTATTTGTTAGACGCAATATTTTACACTTAAAACAATCTCTTTAAATAACCTTTCTAAATTATACATTATGTAATAATTAAAAAAAACTAGCACAATGATATAAGCATATAGAGAACCTATATTATCATCTGTTCTCAATCCCGTGACCCAGAAGGTCTTTGATGGAGGGGCAATGCCGGCGCCAGGTAGGGGGGTAGGGTTTAGTTTTTTTTTAATAAAGAAGAAGAATAGCACCGTTAAAAAGAAAGGGATGGCAGATCTTTTTGAGGATCTGCCAAGTTCCTTTCTTTCGGCCCTCTCTTTGCTACGTGTCTGTGTACGGTAAGCTCCCTTGGGCACATGCGTCTGCATACGGCTATGTTTGAGCGCTGCAAGTACCTTTGTTGGAGTTATCTTTTAGTTTTTTTTTAGAAAAAGACAAAGGCGGCTGAGGGGATTCCAAAGGTTAATTGTAGCGAGACGCACGAGTCTGGCTAGGCATTGTTCTCACTGGACATTGAAGAGATTTTTTACCTGCAAGAGTTGGGGGTAAGTTAGAGGGTAGATCACGTGACGCATAGGGCATTGCACACAAAGGAATAAATTGGGAAACACACAATAGCAGGTCTCTTGGCCGCTTGACTGTCAGGCAGGGCGCTCGCAGTCTTGACCACTGGAAGTTACGCTCCGCTCCTTATTGGAGTGAAAGCCGCAAGAACAGAAGCTGAGGTGTTAGATAGAAATTGAGGACAGAGGGGAACAGTGAAAGGTGAGCCACACGGCTGGTACCTTCGTGCTCTTCTGATGTAGCCAGCAGAGTATCTAGAAAGCCGGAAGAGGTAACAGGGTACACCGTCAACAGCTGTAGAACCTTGCTCTGTACTTTGACAGACATCGCTAGGTAAGTAAGAAAATCCTTAAATAGAATGTCCTAGATCAGAACTGATATATCCAGGATTTGATTCTATTAATCATGACAATCAGGCTTCTGTGTAAACAGCTATGCAACATCTGTAGTATAGCAGATATTTTCGTGATGTCAAAAAAGTTTCTAGAATCCTGCAGAACTTGTTTGGAGATGACAGATACTTTCTAGAATGTCCCTGGAAAATTCCGAGGCACTATCGGTATGGCGTGGAAGTAAAGGGTGCCAGAATTTACCGTGGGCGGACTTAGTGGGGTGCCAGCATACACTCGATATGAACTCACGTTTCTGACAAGAGATAACGCTATTTTTGTTCAGTCAGAATGACCGCAAATCAATGAATGCCCGCAAATCAATTCACCGGGCAAAACCCTGTTACGACAAAACTAAACCTTCTGAAACACAATAGTACCTTGTAGCTTGTTTAGTATACACCAGCTTAGAAGAATCTGGGGAATCTCTGTGTTACAACTATTCAATAGGCTGCGTAAAAATAAAACTTTTTACTTACAATTGACAAGAAATGACACAGATCGATTTTCTACCGACCCGTTTCCTTCACATTTAACAACTGGCCATTCTCCTTCACACCTGGCTGCTGCCGTATAGCTGAGATGCCTGGCACTTTCAGAGGTTGACAGTTGTTTGTCACTTTTGTTTAGCAGACGAAACTTGGCTTCAGGATTTCCTTTGTCAAATGAACAGGAAACCTTGACAATTTGACTGTCGTTAATACGATAGTCACCATTAACCTTGTGTCCGTTCACAGTGAAAGTTGTGACTTTGGGGAAGTCTGTAAATAGGAAAAAATACACAGATAGACCTTGCACCTTTATACATACGCACATGCATGCATGCCATTTCAAAGCTGGTAAAATGTATAGGTATGTCCGTTTGAATGTATGTGTGTCAGTGCATGTGAGCGCGTGGATTTGTACGCCTGTGTGTACGCTCCTGTGTAATTAAACTCTGTTAGTTTGTGAAAAGGAAATCGAAATGTATTAATACAAAAGTTCCAACTTTAACCCTGGTAATCTATCGTTTGTAAAACTTTGAAACAATTTTGTAATTGTCCACTTGATACATTAAGCACAAATATATTAGGACAGACTAAGCTGATGTACTTCGTCATAATCGTTTTGTGATTGATTTAATCAATGCACTTCGTTCCTTGCTACTGCAACTTCGCCTACAATAAATTTTTTAAAAAAACATTCTTATATTTTATTGGGAGTTTATGCGTAAATTTTGAAATATGAGTAAACATTTAGAGATTGTAAATAAAATGTTATTTTACGAATTAAAAAACTTTCTTTGAATAGTAGCTGAAAAATGATTACATTTGACACAGTTTGCATTTCAGTGCACAATGAAACGATCTGAAAAATTTACAAAATAATCCCGTAGATTTAAAAAATATTTTAGATGATAATGTATGTGATCTGGGCAGGTTTCACAGTTGACAGAGGTGTTAACTGATCAATCTGGCATAAAATCTGTCTACATGTCAAGATAAGCCGTGTGTTCTGCAAAAAGAATCATGGATGTACTCACACAACACGTCAAGCCGGGTAATGCGCACTCTCTTTAATGCCTTGTTTCTGTCAGTGGGATCTCTAAGGGAGAGAATCATCAGGCTGAGTGACCGGCTGGCCACCTGAGAAATCTGAATGTCAAAGGTGAAGATGGAGCTACTCGGTTCACGTCGTTCCGAAGAGCAAAAGGTTCCTTGTCGTAGACTAGTCCCAGTCATTCTGTTAAGCTGCTTTTCCCAATAATATTTGCAGACAGATGTTAATGAGTTCATTTCACACACCTCAAAGTGAGCAGCAAAAGAGGGGAATTGAGGTAAGTGTGCCGCATCGTAGATTGTAAAGCTCAGGTTTATCATGCTGTTTTCTTCTACGCGTAGAGTTTCACTAAAGTTTGTCACATCACCTGAAAATAATATTTATTGAATTTCATGTGGTACGCCTTTATTTCACAATGATCAGGGGATCTACATTCTGCATGTTTACGGTAATATAAAGTAATGGGATATACAAACAGATCTTCCTCCAAGAGATATGAACACCACTGACATAATGGGTTCTTTCCCTTAAAGCTAAAGCAAAATACCGAAGAGAATAACAACATACTGCTAAGCCTGTAAATTGCAATCCAGTGAATGGAGAGAAATATGATCAAGTAGCACAGTGAATACTAGCAAAATTGACAGCTTCCACATTATTGACTAGATACATCTCGTATCTGGTGCCATATTCCTGTAGGCGTTGAAATTTAGGTACGATTCAGAATACAGAATATTCACCTCAAATATTTTATTATTCTGTAAATAGCTGACAGTAACTTTCATTTGTAGGTTATTCAGCTGACATGATGTGAGGTCACATGATCAAATCACCAGAGTAACAAAGTCGTTCACATCAACTGGTTTTGACACATTTTATCAAGTTACAAATACAGCTTGAAAACTAAAGTTAAAGCTCACAGTTTGGTAGAAGCAATCCTTTCGTTAGGATGACAAATGTCAAGCACAAACAGGTAATGTGTCTGAGTCTCATGCTGAAAGCTCGGCACCAGCGTGTGTATGGCAGCATGAACGTCATTCCGCGGGAAAGAGAATCGATGGACACACTTTCTGCTGAGTGTGGACGCCAAAGTTTAGATTCCTTGTACATCGACCCACTGGCTGGGTATGTTTGAGTATGACTGACATATTTACTATAGCTGCTGTATACACTATACTATATTTATTGAGTGAGGGAGCTTAAACTTTCTGTTTCCTGGTGCGTGGGCTGTTGCACTGGGTATGTTTGAATACGACAACCATCCGTTTGTCTGTTTTAATTAACAATTGTCAGTTTGTTAATTCACATAGTTGCTTTTGTTTCTAAGTTTGCAAACAAGTAGTTGCTGTGTCAGTAGCAGCAATACTAATAGCAATTGTAGTACTAGTAGTCGTTGTTGTTGATGAATGATGGCGTGGTGGTGGTGGTGGTGGGGATGGTGGGGGTGGGGGTGGGGGTGTAGACGACGGCGGCAAAAGCAGTGACATCAGCAAGAACTATTAATAAAGTGATTGAATGAGATCTTAATTAGGTTAAATGTGTTCATTACACCGAGTTAAAATTTCTTAACTATGGCAGTAAAATGTTCTTTTCGAGACGGCCATCTTGCGCACTCACAGTGATTGTTTACTTCCACCAGATGTTTATTATTTTCATCCGGACCCTTTAGGTCAATACCGGATCGTGGGTAGGTTTTTGTCGAGGAACTGCCACTTGGCCTCAATCTGACAAACATTTTGCTTTAAGAAAATCGATCGTGGTGCCCTAAACAACGAATTCCAGAATGTAGTCGGGGAAAAAAACACTGGTAACACGTAACTTATGTGATCGTGCAGTTTACTCGTAACAGCAACACGCAGCAAGAAACGGGATGTTTTTCCAGATGTTTTGGGTTTTGAATCAGCCAATCGCAACGCGTTAAATTTTCCTTCACACAGCCATGTTTCGTCGCAACTCTCTACTGGTCTATAAGCAAAATATGTGTAATGTTGACGTCTTATAACACTCTTTTAGAAAGATTGTACGTGCATGGGCTCCCCCCCCCCCCACAGTTTGACTTGTAGACTTAAATCTCTATATACAGTCAGATGTAAAATGTTTATAATGATTGGGCGGCTTCAAGAAGTTGTGCAAACCAAAATTTTAGACATAACGCCAGTATAGGCGGAACACGTGCACAATCCTGCTGCAAACAGTGCATGATAAGTTGTAATCCTCACAGAAAAAAACGCCAGTTAGGCCGAACACGATATAATCCAGCTGCACAACAAACGAAAGTATTACAAAATACCATTCACAGTAATACTTAACATTACATAATCTTGCGAAGATAACTCTCCACGAAGGCCTCACACAAAAGAAATGCCCGATAAAGTAGGGCTCGCGTATAATTAGATGTGAAAGGCCTATGCCTTTGTAGGTAGAAAGGAGCACGCCATTGCGCGGTGAGCAAGGAGGTAAGGATCGAATTCAAATTACAAAAGAAAGTGCTAAAAGTTTCACTTAGGTTTCTTGTTTAGCAGATTGTAAACCATTTCACTGACGATCATAGAATACTGCCCCGAGTGGTGTTTTGTTGTTGTTTGTTTGTTTGTTTGTTTGTTTTTTGCTTTATAACTGACGAAAACTAACAAAAATTGGATTACATAGCGGTGCATTTCCAAAGGGAAGAGAAACTATAGTTTAGGTGTTTTAACTTGTTTGTTTGTCTTGATCTCTCGCACTAATTTGTACTTGCGGGATAAGGCAGTGATAGTCTTTGGGGTTTTTTCTGAACCGATGGGTTAAGAAGACTTTTTATGTAACTGGATCGATCGTCAGTGACATTTCTTAAGGATTTATAACAGCAAGCCAGGACTTGCCAGGCTCTAAAACCATAAACAAGAAGGGTCGATGCTACATCTCTGAAGAAATGAAAACGATGAACTAATGCCTAACTGCGTTGTGGTAGCGCGGTGTGTGAGAACTAGGACTAGATAAAAAGCCAAGCGTTCCTGAACACACGCAGGGGCAGTGCACTAATATTTAATATTAATTGATATTTAATAATATTTAGTAACATTTAGTCCACCAACACTTTTGTATTAACAGTTTGTACTTGTAGGATGCCGAATGCGTTTATCTATTAAGTGTAAGAAAGGGATGTCTTATCAAAGTTTTACGGGTACGTAAATAAAGCTTCTGAACTATCACGTGTGATGCAAATGGAAAGGTGTGTTCATTCAGGATTTTAATTTGACTTGTCTTTCATCGAGAGTTTTCCAATTCTTCTGTCCGCAGTTGCTGAAAATGAAGAACACGTATTGGAAACCCAATGCCATCATGTTCTGCACGCTGTTTGAGATGTTGTTTGTGGGTCTAACGCTTTTTGAGACGCTGTCTGTGGGTCTAGCCAACGGACAAGGTATTCCTCTATGGTCAGAAGTGATTTCTAAGTACACATATACACAGTTGCGTATACTTCAGAACAAAACCATAAAAACTGTCAAAATAGTTATTATTTGCTGTATTTTTCGGAATCAAAGTCACTAATTTGAATTGGGTGTTTAAAATCTATTTCTTGCACTTGGTTTACTCAGAAATACTAACTGGTTTTAGTCTGAGCAAAATAGTTTTTGCCGCACCTTTCAAGAATTATCCGTTAGCTCCCTGAAGTATCAGTACATAACATTTGCTTTTCAATACAACACTTTCGAGATATCAACCGTTACCTTATTAATATTTTCGTTTTACGTTAATTTCGTCAGGCGCCTTTGTTTATATCTAGTTTTATTTGCGTTCACATGTATGTGCATGGGGAAGTATTATCCACGACAATGACATGAAAGTGTGTTAATTAACTAAATGACTAATTAATGTTTCAGGAGCAGAATCCAAGTGCTTGTTTCAGTTTGATGCCAATAACTGCGTCAAAAAAGTGACCTATCGCTTTGGGCAGACCATCGTTCAGCTAAAAATGCAGTTTGTCATCCGCTATAAGCCTGATGGACAGCAGGAAGGTAAAGACGAATTCGAACAACTATGATATTTTACACTTAAACCTACTTAAAATGGTGTGATATAAATAGATATCCGTGTGCATAAGTGTCTGCAACATTGAATAACCCCAACGTTTTGTTGCAGAGGTCATTGGAGACTGCAACTGGAGTCGAACAGAACCCTCACCGTGCGACCCGGCCCAGGGCTTCACAACGGATCGTGAGCTGAGCGACATTTTCACTGTCACGGTGGATGGCGAGGCGAGATGTATCAGATCCGGAGTCTTCGAGTTTGATACTGAGAACGGAGATGATACACCTTGCCCGATTAATTCGGGTAATTTCATTATTTATGTTCAGACTTATGGACAGAAATAACTCTGTCGCTGTCTTCCAAAGTTTCTATATCCTTGCTTGCTCATCTCATCTCACGTTCGAGTTTCTTTCTGCAGAGGTCGCCTCAGAGATGAAGCCGTCAGAGTCCAAGATCACAACCACCTTATTATGCCAGAGAGAGAGGGGGCAGGGAGGGAGGGAGGGTCGAATTTATGAAATAAAATGAGAGATGAGATTTGAGAAAAAGGAGAGACCAAGAGCTTAATTTATCAGTCATTACATATCAAACCGGCCAATGATCAGCGGCTGACGTGTTCCTAGCGGAGACGCTCTGGTTCACCTCGCCCTGATACTCACGGCCACTTTTACTCAGACATTCACTAAAACAACAATAGATCGACTTCAAGGGATCCCGACCTAACTCTTTTCCTAACCATTTTTTAACCTTTATCCGGAGTGAGTCAGAAAACATTTCTCTTGAAGCCTTTTTATTAATTTCTTTAAGAACAATTTAGTTTGACCATGCCACAAGCCAAATGATGTATTCTGTCGAAGGCAAAAATATGCTATCTTTAATATAGTAGATACTTCAATAATCTGAACTGAACTCACTAACTCTGATGAAAACTGCTGAAGGAAAAAAATAGCAGATCATACAATAAGTGCAAATATTATATTTTAATTTAAAAGATACCATTGTGGCACTAGACATCTCCACTTCAGTTAGAATGAAGAAGTCTGAGTTCGGAATTCAATTCAAAATATGAGTGATTCTTCATTATACTTCGATGATTTTATATTATTTCAGATGAAAACAAGGCTCGTACCTCAAAGGCTAATAACCTCTCAGGAACAATGGCTAAAGGTAAACATTTATTGTTGTTCTTGTCTGCCCAGCTACTTAAAACCAATCTTTCTTACATATTACATAACGTTATATACTTACTCCTACACATAGGCGTGAACTTCTTGACACCAAAGCAAATGAAAAACTCGCACGCGCTCACACACTCGCAGAGTAAGGGAAAGAGAATAGAGATAGAGAAGGAGGAGGAAAGACAAAGAGGAGGAGTAAAACATGCTTTTTTTGGAGGGTGGTCTTAGTTCAGGCTTCAAAAACGTTTGTAGATTTGGAATGAGGCTTTTTTCTGTCAGTGTGTGCGCCGCACTTGTGTGTGTGTGTGTGTTGCTTGAGACCCACTCAATGACGGAGAAAGTAGGGAGAGAGAGAAAGAGGAGACAACAGAGTGTGACAGGGTGGAGGGAGGTAAAGGGTTAGAGAGAGAGAATAGACATCCACATTTTGAAAACACATCACTGAGGCCGTCACGTGACAGGGTTAGACGTGTACCTAGCGGAGACGCTCTGGTTCACCTCGCCCTGGCCTACACTGACGGACACGCACGCACGCCCGCACGATCGCAACCATCGCCGCACAGTTACAGTTGGGGGTAAGGGGAGATGTAAGGGAGAAGAAACAGGACAGAAAGAGAGAAAAAGCGGAGAAAGGAAAACTAGAAAACTAACCAGAACAAATGCATGAGATACACAGAGCGTTGATGTTCCTAAATAAACGGCTTACTTCCCTTGAGTGCACATCGAAGACAGCAAGGCTGATCAAACGGCAAGAACAAATGGTGCCTAAACGATAAACTGCAATGGATTATGTCGCAGATTACGGTTGAAAGTATATACTTGTAGATCACCACTCGAATTTTCTAATGTGTATGTGAAGTACTTAATTTCCAGTTCACAGAAATGCCCAATGTTTGTGTCTGTTTTCCTGAATGCACAACTAAAAGCCTCCCTCTCTCCACGGGAAAAAAATCACGAACTAAATTGATTGATTGTGTTTTCTATCTTGGGGTTAGGTCACCTGTTCTTGTCTTTGAGGAAAATTGTTCCCAAAGAAGTCTAGAGGTTACTTAAAATCTTGTACATTTTTCAGGCTTCACACTAACATACGTTTCACTACACTACTCTATACTGCAGTATACAGTACTGCACTGAAAACGTTTACAAGTGCTTAGGTGCGTAAATAAATAGCCTTCCGTGTTCCAATACCTTCCATTAAAAGATAAACGATCAACTCCATTCTCTGAAAGTCGACGGAAATCACTATATTTTGTGTTTGCCTAATTTCTCTAAAAGAAGATTGGTGTACGTGCGTAAATTTTGATATTTAATGTTGCAGACACATCAAACGATAATAGCAGTGGGAACATTACAGCCATCAGCACTAGCGCTGCTCTTGTTGCTGTGTGTATTGTTCTGGCAATAATCGCGGCACTTTGGTGCTCAAATAAAAGGTAAGTGAAAATTGGATCGTTCTGTTGTCAGCAATACTTACAGTAGAATATTTGTATCATTAACAGCAACCCCAAGACATTTTAGGAAATGTTAGCAAAGATTTCAATGGATTAAAAATCAGGATTAGTAGACCAGATTTTTGTGATGATGAATTTTGCATAATTTCTTCCACACATCTCGTTTGCCTTTTATGGCTCAATGCATAGATAATTTTTTGTGTATTTTAATGTGAATGTAAAAGTACTCTCTAACCGGACCAACGTTTGGACTCCTGTAAGAAATCAGAATACATTAGCTGCAAACTTTAATTTTATATTTAATACATTAATAAAACGGTTAATGTTGTATATAAACATGCTATCTTTTCATTTAGAAGAAAAAAATCAAGGAAGTCTAATAACAAGACCAAAGAAGATGATAAATTTCTAGAGGAGACGATGGAAGCATGACTAACTGGTAAGTATATTGTCTATAGACCTTATTGTAAACCTGAAAGTTGATCCACAGTTTAAGGGTCTTCTTTAATTTTACTCTTCTTCTCTATACCTGCGTGTCTTTTCGCCCTCCGTGTTCCTACTTTCCTAGCCCATTTCCTTTTATGGAGATTCCGCATGTACATGGGCAGTAGGTTTCTTGTAAAGATGATATTCCAATAGCCCTTTCAGGTAAACACCAAAAACAAATAGCACAAGACGACTACTTAGTTTGGAGGCAATTAGGTCAATGTTACACTGTTTTAAACCTGTGCGGAATATAATGTGAATATAAATTGTACAGTGATTCCCGTCACTGTGAGTACAGACAGACATCCTTTATTCAATTGATTTCTTTCCATTGCTCTTTCTCTTACTGTAAACTTGATAATGGTTTGTACATGTATCGTTGATTTATTGAATATTGCGACTGTGCTAGACCTATGTTGACCCTGCAGCTAGTTCTCTGACTTCTGACTAGTTAGCACATGGAGAGACCTCCACGAAACAAACACGGCCCAAACAGCATACACACGTTTTTGTTTAAATAATACTTACTCACTGTGTGCATACAGCCATCTGTGGTTGTACAACGCCCACATTTTAAAATAATGACATGCACACAGAAATATAACTGGCTGATCAGCTGACAGATACTTTAACAAGATTGTCATTGGGCTCACAACATTACAGAAGAAGACGTTAATTTGACTGTAAATTTTAAAACATCATTGACGTTAAAATCGTCATCATCATCATCATCATCATCATTGTCGTCCTCGTCGTCCTCGTCGATATCATGTTGGCTGTGGTCATCATCTTCACTATTTTGATCATCGACGTCATTATCATCATTATCGTCACGATCTCATGGATGTAGTGGTGGTCGTGTTGGGGTGATGTGTGGTCCTGTCGTCACAATTAACATGTGGTTAGTTCTGTTTTCTTTGATATTTTTCGTAGTTACATTAGTCTCAGCAGGACATGCTTGTTCCAATAGTAATGGGATTTTATTGTGATATTTTCTTTTCACCGGTGCATGCCCCAGCTACTTTTCGGAACTTCTTACAATCTACACTCCAGTGAGACAGCCCCCGCTCCTCTTCCGACGATCGCATTCTCGCAGTACCCCGCATCAGGACAAAAACATATGGGCAGCGCATGTTCACCTTCTCCGCATCCACCCAATGAAATTCACTTCCCCACAACATTCGCCACTCCCCATCACTACAGACTTTCAAACGAAACTTAAAAACTTTTCTTTTCCGAAAGTACCTTGACTGACTTCCCGATTGCCTGTCTGCATTAACTTACAACTTTCTCTGTTCATCGTCTCTTATAATA
>SMGT01016075.1:0-45188 GCA_004794575.1 Lanistes nyassanus
CCTATGGTAGGCCGATCTAGTCATACTTTTCCTTCACTTGTCACGCGGTTCGTGACAGGAGCCACAAGAAAGGTGGCTGTGTACGAGGAGAAACAGATTGTGTGACATCATGAACAGCTCGTCTTCGTATGCAGCATGTCATCGTTGTCTGATGGATTCTATGTTTAGAGCATTTATATCAATGCAAAACTGAGCTATCCAGAATTTTAACTTTATTATAGTATTGTCAAAAACAAGCAGGAACGCCTACATGGTGGTACGGTGTGTGTGTGTGTGTTTATGTGTGCATGCATGTGTGCGTCTGTGTGTGTGGTCTGTCTAAGCATGCTGACGTTTATTTCTGTCTGTCTGTAACAAAGAAAACCCATCTTGTTCTCTCCAATTGTTCTGTTTCCCTTGTTTCATTCTCCATTCACAAGTTGAAACTTTCTGTAAAATATAAACTTAAAATTGTTTGCCGGTTGTAGTAGCAGATTGACTGTTAACTTTACCAGACCATGACACGCGTTGCCCTACAAACCATGAAACCACTTACCGCCTATTTTAATGTTCCTCAAAGCAAATAACGAAACAGACATGTTTCCCCCTCTATCGAAAGATAGTAAGATTTGCGATTTCTTCAAAATACGCCCTTGTCAGTGCTGATTGCCGTTCGGATTCGAAATCCTTCACCCTGGTGGACCTGTGCCGTGTTCAAACAATATTCTGGGAACGTAAAGACAACGAATTAGAACTAACTGGAAATCTTTGTCAGAAGGTTGCTGCTTCGAATCCGGGTGTGGCCAAAGATTATTTGAGTTAAACGTGGTGCAGACTCAATTCGGCCATTCGCCGCACATTAAACTGCCTGACCGCACTGGCCATCTTACTGTAGCTATCAGTGTGGTGGTTCTTTAAGTGCATAGCTTAGTAATAGGATTTCCTCCCCCATAGTCGACCATCCTGATATGCACCCAGTTTGCGACGGGACGTTAAACAGCCAACAATTAACCAACCTCTTCTTTACGTATCAATCGGAAACCCAGTTTCTGAAAACAGGTCACATTGGAGACAATAGCTAATCAGGAGGTAGAGCAAATTGTTACGGTCGACCCGATTGGCTCGCTGAAACAGCCAGGAGGGACCGCGCGGTGGAGCGGGGAAGGTAGCTGGCTGAGAGCGAGGGGACCCGCACCCCGTCCCCCGGTTGACCCGTCACCCTGAGAGGGGGGGGTCAGCTGCGAGGTGGGGGCGACAACCCTCCGGGCTACAGCCCACCACCCCGAACGGGTAGAAAACATATTCGCGTCACGCTGGTAAGACCGCGCTCCGGGCTATATAAGCACCCGACTGTTAACGAACGATGCCGAATGCCGGATAGCCGAATGCTGAATGCCGAACGTATTAAAGAAGAGTACAACCATTATCCGCGGCGTGGACCCAAGAGAACCAGCAGACTTCTGCATCAGGGGTGACTCTTGTCCGGTGGAAAAAGAACTCGTGCATTTCGGACCGTTGCTGAGATCGTGGAGCTGAGAGACGTGGCGTCTGCGGTATTCCTATCCAGCATCGTGAAAGTGAGTTTACGTACAGTGTAGGGAAGTAAGACACGACCGTAACTCAAAGCTAGTTGAACAAACTTAGAAGAAAGTAAATCAAACTTGTTGATTTGTCGGTTTGTAGAAACCTACGGTTATTCCTTGTGATCGTCGGTCGATCTTATTGGTTGTTCAGACGTCGGCGTGACGTCATTTTTCTGAGAAGTTTTAGTACGGAAAGGATACAGTTTTCCTTGTGTTCACCGAAGTGAATTATCGGTACGGTAAAATTCATAACCCGGTATATAATGTGCGTGTAGATACGTATAGCGTAGCTGGGATGAATGTATGAGAGTGCGAGTGATTGTTCTACATATGTCAGGAGATGTATATTGGAGCATCATTCATTGTGTAGTGAAACAATCTATGTTGTAACTGTAAATAAATAGTATAGTATTTTATCGCTGCCCGCTTTTTATTAAGCTGTGCGGGTGACAAGCAAGGGGGTGGGGGCTCGAACCGATTGGAAATTGACGAAATTAGGCAGCGATCGCAGTGTTAGTTCCCCTTCTTGTCACATTTTATGTTGTTGTAACTCTAGTTAACGAGCAGACGAGTAAAACACATAAGCGCCATACCCCTAGACACGACAGAGAGAATACCACGACATTGCGTTCAGCTGTAAATTTGTCACATAAGAAAATATAATGGTATTCATCACCTATGTCTTTTCTGTCACACAGCGTACATAACCGTTCATGCCTAGGGATGTCTTCGTGTCTGAGTTTGTTAACAGGGAAGTTATTATCTAATGTCAAGAATTTTAATAGCAGGCGGCAGTGAGAAGGTGGTAACACTCTGAGATAGGGTTCGGGCTTAAATGATACAATGTTGTCAGCACATGAAGTATTAAATTCAAACTAGTCGGAAATACCAAACTTTTAATGACATTGGCCATGACATTCATATACGTATGAACTATTTACCTGTATAGTATACATATTATGTAGATCATATCTTAGGCTGGTAAACCATGATCTAAGTCTCTGTAATTAAAAAGGTCATCTTGGTCCAGTCTACCCTACCCCACCAGCAAAAACAGGCAAATTCTGAGTCTTTCAAAATAAAATTCTAATTTTTCATTGTTTACCCCTTTCTGCCACCGTTAGAACATAGAAGAAAATACTCTCCGGGACAAACATGGGGTGGGGTGGAGGTAATATTTTTATATTTTCACTGAATGCGGCTGCCGATTATTAGATCTGTGTAGCCAAATATAGCGTGACCACCTGTGTCTGCAAGAACCTTTACAATACCTTTTATTTGGTGTGGCTTCCGGCGTTCGACGAAAACGGGAAAACCCACTTTCTGAAAAACATCCCAGGTTAGGACAGACAACAAATCAACGGCTGCGTGTGTGGAATTCTGTTGCAGGTGAGTAGTAAAAATCCTTGTTAAAAATTACTTTTAGTGCGGTTATAAATGCTGTTAGCATATGTAGTCACGTAGTTTCAAACGTTTTCGTTGGAACTATCCGGGTATATTCAGAACTACCGTTGTTCGTTGTTTTGTGGTGTGGTGAGTTGTTGCTGTGGCATGTGACAAAGGTCGCGTCCTTGAGTGTGTGGGCATGCTTATGAGTGATTGAGTGATTGATAGAATGAGTGATTGAGTGATTGATAGGGTAACTGAGTGAGTGAGTGAGTGAGTGAGTGAGTGAGTGAGTGAGTGAGTGAGTGAGTGAGTGAGTGAGTGAGTGAGTGAGTGAGTGAGCGAGGTCTATAATGAAAGGAATTAATTGAGTATTGCAGAAATCCCACCCTGGCCTGAAAGTGTTTGTAACTATACAGTTTTTCTAAAAGTGAAGATGGATTTAAGTATCCGTCAGACAACATGGAATCCATAACGAATGGTTTCACTGAACGCCTTTTACTGCACGAGACGATTCAAAGGCGTTTCTGCAATGTTTGCTGGCACGCGTATTGCGTTTTGTAAGAGCGAGGCTTTCTTAATCTTACCGAACTATCCTCCTCCCCCCCTCAACAATCTAAAGATTTCTTTTTAAACAAATACTGAAATTCCGCCACTGGTTTAAGCCTGAAAGTAAATGTAACTTTTCAGTTTCTCTCGATGCGAGGATCGATTTGTTATTTTAAACAATCAGTAGCAATACATCGACTCCATAATGATTGGCTTGGTTGAACACCTTTTACTGCACGAGACGATTCAAAGGGGTTTGGTTCTGGGGCTGGCACTTGTACTGAGTTTTGTAAGATCGAGGCTTTCTTGCCCAATTGTCCCCCCCCACCCCCACCCAACAAGCTATAGATTTCTTTTTGAACAGACACGCAAAAAAAAAGAAGAAAGAATACCACAAACCGTGAGAGCTTCGGGTGTGTCCTGTTTCACCTGCCCACACAGCCTTCAACTTACTTAGAGGGGATAAAAGAATGAGGGATAAAAGTAAAATAATGATTGTTTATATGATTATTTTTACTGTGTCCGTGTGTGTGTGTGTGTGTGGATTTAGGTATAGAATGTCTGCTTGCGTTCGTAATTGGTCAATCCTACAGACGTATGTAGGTATGCTTATGTGTATGCATATGTGCGTGCAGCTACTGAATGAAAGATACATGTGTGTATGTGTGTGTGATCAAGTATGTGTTTGCGTGTCAAGTCGCGTCAGCGTGCACATTCACACAAGTGTGTAGCTAGTATTCGTGTCAACGTGATGAGCAATCTCATACGCAGAATCTATTATAACGCAGTATTCCATTGCGGTGACTCTAATACAGAGACTTACGACATATTTAACTCTAATCTATTTTCTCTGTCCCTGTCTACACGATCGTTTACTTGGTGTTTATCTGTCACAATGACTTTCTGTCATCTGCTCACATCCACAGCAACATTGAAGGAAATGAGAAAAATGACGCACGGCGCAGGGTTTATCGACGACATCTGTCCTCGCTGTCTTTATCGGTTCATCGTATTGTGGACGTCGTGTCTGTGTATTTCCGCTATTTCTGCTGCTCAAGGTTCGGGAAGTATATACTTTGCTTTGCATCTATACGTCTTTCTTGCTGTTTATTTAGCGTCTGTTTAACTTCCTGATAATGACGATGTTTGCAGTGTAGGTGTGATCTGTGGACATGATGGTCACTACACATAGAACTGACTTCCGCTGCCTCCTTTTCTTCCCCTTTCCCTATCCTTCCTGAGTCTCCCTCTCTCTCCCCCGTTCTCTCTCTCCACTCTCTTCCCCTTTCCCTTTATCTCCTCCTCTCTCTAATCCACCACCCCCACCCACAATCTTGTGTCAACGGCCTAGAGGACGTCCCCTGGGGCTGAGATAGGTGAAATTAAGTGGCGCTTATATTGCCCTGCGTGTTTCATCAATATTAGTTTATATTAGGTTTCGTCCCTTTAAAGCCGCGACATTACGTATGTGAGATATTTAGTTTTCAGTTTCAGATTTTGAACCTCCCTTTCTCAAACGAATTTAAGCGTATAGCCTCTAATGTCTGCCTTTTATCCGAGTAAAGTCTATGGTATGTAGGATCTTACTGGTACCAGTGATCAAGCCCTTATAGCAGCAGTATGTGTGAACGATTGGTAGATTGTCGTCTTTGAAAATTATGTAACTTCCAAACTAACAACTTCCTGTTGCAGAAGGCAAAACATCGTGTTCAATACCCCCCGTGAAGCTTTTCCAAGACACTGTTCTGACGTGTACCTTCCCTGAGGATCTCAGTGTCACTAGGAAGGATTTCTCTGTATTCCATTATACTAAGAGCGGGAAATCGGGTAAATATCAAGAGGACAATATGGTGCGCGGTGTCAGAATATTAATTGTAATTTCTCCCTTACTCTGTAAATTACAGACTTCACGAGTATTCCACATTAGTTTTTCGTGCGAATGGTCAGTCTTCATCTGTTATGTTTGATGAAGACTCGTAACTTGCCAGGATGTTTAAACGCAATGGGTTATAAAAAGTTACGATAGTGGAAACTGTAAAATAATCTTAAAAGGCATAAACTTTCTAATGTGGGACAAGTAAAAGATGAACGGGGAATCCTTTGCTTATGAATGTCTTCCGTGTAATGGACAGATCCTGTTATAGACTGCTGGTGGATCATCGGAAAACTGGAATGTACTGTACTCCCTGGATATAAGTACAACTCAGTCGCTGGCACACAGATGACTGCGACAATAAGTCAGGTGAACTCCACACAAACAGGCCTATACGCTTGTCAAGTCCCAGACTATCCAGCAAGTTCTTTTGAAACCTGCCAGCTCCAGTTGAAAGATGGTAAAGAGCCACATTAGTCTGAAAGTATTTATAAAACTGCTAAATTTAACATTTGTTAATTTATAAACATATTTTAAACAGCAGCATTTTCAACTTTTTAAATAAAACTTACAGAGATGTTTTACAAATTTAAGCATAGAAACACCCAAATTTGATGACTTTGCAAACTCGATAAAACTTCTCATATTTGCAAGGTGGCACACTACAAATGAAGGAATAATATAATATTATTTTACTGTCTATTGAAGTAGCATCAGAAGATTTATACTTTAGAGAGAATCTGGGTCGGTATGGAAAAAAACAAATATGGTTGACTGTCCCCGAGATAAAATTGAGAGCTAAATTATTCTTGCATGTCTGAGCCTGATGAATTATTTATTACTCGCTGACCAAAACTTGAAAACAAATGATGCCTTTCAAAAGTCAAATCAACGTTAAAATCATATATTAGAGGGTGGAAATAGTTTTCCTAAAACCGGTTCTCGCTACTGGGCCAAACCTGGGATATTTATGTTCTCAGGTGTTAAATATGGGCCTGTGGTGGCTTGCATGAGCGTTTTTATCTCCTGTTCATACCTAAATATGTAAGTAAAATACACAGGGCGAACGGGCCTTACGACCATCCTTATTACAGGAAGAGTAGCTACGAATGCTTATGCATGCCAGCCCTGGAAATTTGTGCAATCCTCAGTATATTTAATCATGCTCATCCATCTTTTTTCAGACGAAAACGAAACATGCAGTGTCACAAAAGTGGGTTCTGAGTCAAACTTCTTGATTTGCTTCTTCAGGAAAGATGTTTCGGCTGGAAGATGGAATTTCACAGTATACAAGCACATTGGTCAAGAAAAGCACGGTTAGATTTGATTATTTTACTGTCTTGTAACACCATGTTAAAAAGATGTCTGTAAACTTTCATAGGCTTTCGATCCACACCGGTTTTGGTCATCATTAGATCATTACTCCCTAAATACCAAAGTTGTCGAGCAAACCATCGAACATATACCCATCCAGAAAAGTTGAGGAATACAAAGAAAATGGGTTCATGAAAAATACCGAAGGGGCCATCTCCAAACACAGATTCACCCGTAAGAGCTGGTGATGTTCAAGGTGCTTCCTTCTGTCACCAATTAGTGCATTACTGACATAAAATATTGAACTACGATGATGTCTGGATAATTGCGTTACGCATTTGGAAAATCAATATCATACGGATGCTTTGTCTTCCCAATGCATATTTGTACACAAGTTTAAGAGTGTATTATTTGAAAACTCCCATCATTCCATGAAAATGCCGCAGTCGGTACACTGGTGTGACGGATCCCTGATTGTGTTAATCGCTTGTTGTATATCAAGTCAAGCTGCATCATGGTGGGAAGAGGGGACCGGAGGAAGTCCCTACAGTAAGCACATTCATAGAAAGTGCATGTGGCTTTGCGAAATATTTGAAACATATTGCACATATTATATTTGTCATGTACAAATTGACATTACTAATGCTTATTTAAAGAAAAGTTTGAAAAGTGTTTAGGTGCATAATTATCCCAGGTTGTTGAAACGTCTATGCCTTAAATACGAAATTATATAGTAAATTGCTTAAAAATCACTTCTTTCACTTTGGATAATTCGTGCTCGCACGGGAAGGATGCTCAGATAATATCGGAAATCGTTTACACATGGATTAACCTGCATAAAGTAAAAACATATACAAAGAAAGATCGAAGAAAACTACAAAACTGTAACTTAAATTGCATTTTGTATTTTTGTATTTCGCATTTTTGTATTTTACGATACTTATACACACAACCAGGTGTGGTCGATTGCTGGTGGGAAAACGAGGGACCAAACTGTCGTGTTGAAACTGGTTACTATTACAACTATGGGGTGTCTTCCAATCTTACTGTTGGATTACCTCACGTGGCAACAGAAGGCGAGGAGATTTACTCTTGCTGGCATGCAGGCTCTGGCACCGGCACCAGTGAAACCTGCTCCTTTCAGAAAGGTAACACAGATTTCCATAATTTACATATGAGAAAATGTTTACATTATTGTCTCCGTGAAATAGAACAGGCAAAAGACTTTTATGCACACACAAAATAGAAGTCCACGTCACTGCACTTACATACAGATGCACACTGCACGCAGGCGCCTGCTCGCGACAAAAGTTTGAGTAAAATAATTTCTTAACCCAGGTGTTTCTGAGGGAACGTGTAGGAACTCTGAGCAGCAGGCCAAGACAATCAGATTGAGTATTACTGTTGTAGTCTAAAATCATGACAGAAGGGTAAACACAGACTCGCGCATATACGCGCACATTCACACAAAGCACATGCAGTACGTACGGATATACCCACGTACATACACACGGGCAAGCAAGCATGCACGTGAAAGAGAGAGAGAGAGAGAGAGAGAGAGATGGGGGGGGCATACTGGAAGGAGCCTCCCATTTTTTGTTGACTGTTCTCTTTCGACTTTTTTTAATCCTACCTTTCTTTGTTTCTTTGTTTATGTGTCTTTTTTTTCTTTCATTTTTCCTTTGCTTATTTGTTTATTCTGTATTACAGAACCTGATGCCAGTACTACTCAAGGTGTAAGAAATTTGGTGATCGGATTATCCCTGGGATTAATATTGACAGTTGCACTTATAACTGGGATCGTCTTTTTACTTTGCCGTAAAAGGTAAGCTGAGAATAGCTGAGGAGGCTAAATAACATATTATCGATCTTTTATTTCTAATTTAAATAAGACAGAGTTCTGTTTAAATAGACTGATATTCACTAAAACACATGCTCTTTCCCGCTGGGACACAAGCATCAGCCATAAAAAGAAACATGAGTTGGCCCATTATTGGAATAAACTTATATATCACAAATAGCATCCGTAGGTGTAATATTATTATTTGCACGCATTTAGAAGTGAGCTAAACACACTTGTCATAACGTTTAGCAAAATAAACAGAATTAAAAAATTTCTACTTTTTTAGGGGGTTTGAAACTTTGTGTCCTGCCTCTGAATTTGCAAGAACAGAAGCAGGTTTTGAAGAGAGTCATCCGATGCTTCAAGTGAATGTAAGGCATTTATTACACCTAATGTTTTGACACTTAATATCACAAATGGAAGCTTTATATATGGTACACTTTTATTTTTAATTATCTAAATAAGAAACGTAAGAGAAAGAATGAATGTTATATTTTGTGCACAAACAGACACAGTCGGCTCAAGTTGTGATTTGTTATTGATTTGGAGCCTTATTTATATTGACTTAAACTGCTAGAAAATATCAAAGATGGAAGATTTCTCTTTTCTGCGTAATCCGATTTTAGCAGTAAGGTTAACACTAATAAGAAAAATGCAACTGGTTGTTCACAATAACAAATACAAAACATGTCAGAGGCAAGAATCCATCTTCAGACTTTTTTAAAAAAACATTCTTTAAATCAAATGCAAAATTCTAAGAAATTAAAATGATACATTTACTAAGAAAGAGGTCTTAACTGAGGCTGTAATTTTAAGGACAATCATCCCCAAATACACATTTTTAAACTCGTGTATGCTCGCATTCACGCACGCGCATACATCGAGAGAGGGAAAATGTAACCAGCTCAAATGTAACGCAAAAACAGTCTGACTCAAAATTATCGCGTGTGTCTGTAATAATAACGGAATAATAAACCTAAATCTTTTTTGTAGTCTCGTGGTAAATTCAATACTTCCACTGTGTGTCGATATCGTGTGTCATAGTGTGTGGGGTTTATGTATACTTCCAGCGTATGTCGATATTTATTCTACTGTTCAGTGCCAAGTATCTCACCATAGAACCCCGGGTTATGTCAGGCAATGCAGTCTCTGATGTAGTAATAGTACAATGAAAGTGGGTGGGTAGGGGTGGTAGTAGCAAGCTTGGGCAATAAAAAACATAGCAGAACGATCAAGCCAACCTCAGAAACGACACTACAAGGACAAAGACATTAAAATACGATGATCAGAATATGGATGATGGACGAGAAAAGGATATGTGATCAGAACATATTTGCTACATGTACATAACACGTAATTCTTAATCACTCTTCTACATATTTACAGGTACCCCAAAGAGTTTTCACTGGTCGCCCGCCTAAGCTCAATGTTCCATACACAGAAATTAAATATAAAGAACCAAAAATTCTACTAGTTTCTTATTCCGCCTGCGCTCGTGCTATTGGTCCTATGTCATTATTCATTCAACATCAGTGAATATAAATTGTCATTATACTGGGCGCCATCTTTTCCCAGGGCTACCAAAGGGGTTAGAGCCATTCACTCCAGCTCAGGGTTTCCTGCCTCCTGAAAATCGCTCAACACCCTCTTCTGATACTTGAGCCGTCTCCGCCTGGGATTGACTGATGCAGCTTAACTTCTCGTGATTCTTTGCCGACCTTCCATCCCTTACCCCCTCGAGACCCTGTGTTACCTCGTGACATTATGTGTTACCACTTTCCCCCAGCGTCTCTACCCACTTTTTGTGGGATCAATATTCTTTCAAACTGTGCGATTTTACATTTATATTACATTTCGAAAATAATCTACGTGAGTCTGATTTATATTAAAGCCAATATATGTGACAAAGAAAGTAATCTTTATTTAACACGAGATCAAACCTGCCATTTCGTTCTAGAGCATCGAACAAGATGCGATTTTGTCGGGTGACTCTGCAGACAGTCGAGTGAAGACAGTCAGAGAAATGTATCCAGATATCCTTCATTCTTCCTACTTCCTGCCCCCAGTCTACTTCAACAAAACTCGATACACCAAAGAGTGTGAGGCCGGGCAAACGGTCTACGTCCCTGAACCACCAGATCATAATGACGTCATACATGACCGAGCCATGCAGCACGTCTTGCACTGCTTACGTCAGATGGCGGACAAAGGACAGGACACAATGTTTGTCTTTGTCGGAGAGTACACTCAAGTCAAGTGTCTTGACTTTCTTGTCGTGCATCGACAGCATGGTGTTCTGGCTGTAGTCGTCAAGGCAGTCAGTGAAAAAGATTTTGAAGGTAAACCTAACGAGCAAACGTCAGAAGTGATAACAGCACAAGTTACTGAAGCAGTGGAACAGCTGAAGAAAGCTGATAAACAAATAAGTGAGCTCATGTCAGATCTGAAACAAAAACTTCACAAATATCGAAAGAGCTTGATACTACCCAACCTGACTAGCAAAGCTCTGGGAGAAGCAATCGGCTATAACCATAGACTGGCTGAGGTAAGATGTCAGTGTTGATTATGTTAATCTTCCATTTAAACGTTGCTATATTATACTGGTATATTGTCTGTACATTGTATTACAATAGGCCGCCTGGAGTAAACCTGAAAATTACTATATATCCAAAGAAAGCAAGTAGACGAACAGAATGCATCAAACGAAAAACAAAATACAGCTAGAAGAAATATTTTAAGTTGTCCAAAACTCTTCAAATGACCGAAGTATATATTTTATTCCAAAACTCTATTTTCTAAGGAGGCTAAAGAATGTTTGGCACATGCATGTGTGGGTTTCTGCGTCCGTGTGTCGGTGTCGGTTTCTGTGTCGGTGTGTGTGTGAACAGGCCTTACGTGAGTGCCTAGGAGTGCCAGCCGCTGACGATCTGGTCGAGGCGTGCGTGTGTACCGAAGACCTGTCGGACCCCAGTACGCCCTGGAACGTCACTGACGACGTGATCAATAAAATACGTCAGAAGTGGAACTGGACGCCAGAGAGCGCTAGCAGAGACGTCAATATGGCTCCTGGTCTATATCTGGGCATAACAGCAAAGTAAGAAGAACGAATTCTTAATATATTACGGTTCCTTTTGATAGTATTTTCTTCGTGCTTACAAATAATAATAATAATAATAATAATAATAATAACAATCGCGTTTGATACTATGTGTTAAGGATGGACGGTGGCAGCTATAAGATATTTGATGCCGATGCTGAACCGGCTGGGCTTGTAACCCATGACCAAATTAACACCATGAGAGAGAGAGAGAGAGTGAATGTGTTTAAATGGTAAATCCACGCCAGTTTTGCCTGGCTATTTGCTTTAGAAGAGAGAAATTAGTTGGTTTTTTTTGAAGGGACTGAATTTCCTTTTGGAGTCTTGGAAGCAGAAAAGTGTATTTCTGATTGATTTCTGTCAAAAATTGCTATAATTATGTCAAAATGTGGCTATATTTAATTGGGGTTCTTCTAGATTTTATGATAACCTTTATATAGTTGTTTACTACTATGAAAGTTTTGGATTTTAGGTTAGCAAGATTGTGTTAACTTTTTCGTACACGACTGTTGCAACTGCGGTAATGCGACTTTTTGAAACCTTGAAATTTGAAAGTAGGTTTAGCTGCAATTGATAATATTATTTTCTGGTGAAAAGATCCCAAGCTTTGATACATTCTTCAAAAAGAAGATGTTTTATAATTTGTTTCTGAACTGCCAAATCAATGTGTTCGCTTTCCATAAACAAGGGAGTTGACTGACTAATGCTTGGATTTTTGATATTTAGATCGGCAAAATCGTTCGGCCAGCGCAGTTTAACTTGGGTAGCTTTTATTTAAAATAAAACCATGCGCATTAAAATTCCATGCAGAATTGTGATTCTGCTCCCAAAACTTGTAGGGTGGGAGTGGGTTGGGGGCTAGCCTTATATTTATACGGCGCCAAGATGGAAATGGATATAATGCTCATGGTGTATAAAGAATTGTATTCTATAGTTAAAAAAAAATAACTCTTTGGTTATAGTAACCATTCTATAGTTATAGAATGCAATTCTTTGAATACCATGAGCATTATTCCCATTCCCCACTTCGTACCCCATACGTAGCATAGCCGTAAACGGCGCTTACTATCGATACAGGAAGTCGTTTGCTCGGAGGCCCGGTTGGGAACATGCGGCGCCTGCTGACAGGGGTAGTCGTCGGGTATTTTCTCCAGGTGTTCGGGTTTCTGGCCCCCTTCTCACCCCAGTCACATTCTCTCTCCATCCCCCTATTAAGATGTATTCATTGCTGACTACGTTAAACAATAAACTGCGTGTCTAAGAGTCATGTAGTTGGTATTTGTATCAAAATATATTAAGTCCTGGTATTTCAAACATGCACTGAACAATTACAACGAATTGACATATCGCTATATAAAATTTGTATTTTTAATTGCTAGAAACAACTGAGTAATTATTTTTTTTCAGGATTTTTGAGGTTGCCAGTAACTCGTTTCTTCAGTTTCCAGACGACCGTCAATGTTTTCCATTGCCCAAGACTCTGTCCGAAGCCGTGTCTTTGACAGGAGACTTGTATGAACGCTCGATGATAGATCCTGAACTTAAGAAATACCTGGACGAACCCATAGTATTTCTCGCTGGTCAACGAAACACGGGCAAAACAAGATTGCTCACTCTTGTCGGAGGAAAATTGTTGAATGAAAATCATAAAGTTGTCATTGCAAAAGACAGTTCTTCAAAGATTGACCCGTTTCTTTCCAAACACTTGAAATCATTGGCATGTAAATGTCCTGAGGGGTCCAGTGATCATATTATTGATGAAAAATGCGATCCGAAATCAAAAACATCCATAGAAGAGTTTGTTCAGAGGACCATTAAGAAAACTGGAACTGAACACATGTATATCTTGCTGGACGTCGCACATATTAAAGGGTAAGTTCTGTATGTAAATCTACAGCAATGTATAGCCTTATTCATCAGTTGCTCTATCATTTTCTTCAGTCCTCGCATTATTAAAAAAAAAACTCACTGATACTAATGATGATCGAAAAATCAGCAGTTCGGATGTGCAGAACTTTGTGCAGTATAGAGGCCATACTAGAGATTTTAGCTTCAATGATACAAAGTCATCAGCATAGTATTTTTTAATGCTGTTAGGTGGCACTCACTTCGTTCTCTCTATATTTCCCCTCACGCCATTCCTGAATACTGTATCGAAAGTGTATGTGGCAGGCGACATCTAACCAGATTATATCAAGCGCTGGAAAAACAAGTTTCAGACCTTCATTTGTGGGTCAGATGCACGGGCGATGAATGCCCAACTGGAGGTTTTAGCAAGCCCTTGCAAAGAATTATCAACTGCCCGCCAGCTGTGGTAAGAGAAGTTGAAGCAGATTCTACCAACCGTTACAGAAAAACCAGCACAGATCTGTACCATCCGTATACAGACGGTCCGCCAGTTAAACACATCTACCACAAAGAGCCCGTAAATCCTTGTAAACCTGAGCCAATGCATGATTGTCAGGAGTGTGGGATTGAAGTGGGCAGGTTTCTTGCTGAACTTATTCTCTTCGGAAAAACAGGTAACAATGTTTTCTTTTTATTTCCTTAAACAGTAATGGGATCTGACCTGCATGGGTTATAAGATAATTTATGAAGTATTTCTAGTTTGTATTTTATTAATTAAAAGTTTAACTTGGTTGAACTGACTGTAGCCTATGGAGGAATTAGTATTTAACGCTGTTGCTGTTGCAGCTTTCACTGTATTATCGTACAAAGGCTGATATTATGTAAAATTTCAGTTTTGTTTGTTTTTAAATCTTTAAACTTGTTAGCGATCCGCGCAGTTACGTATTTTGTATTAAGTGCCAATCGCCTAAAAGATTTTTGCAAAACCACAGATAAAAACGATTAGTTCTCGTGTCATAATGGTGTCGACGATCAGCGCCTTTAGTGACCTAAGGCAGTGCATCATAATTTTCTCTTTCAACTAATATACGCTCAATGCTTGTGAAAGCAAACTTACAAAGCATTCAAAATTTGCAATTATTTTTCTGTTTGTGAGCAGAAGTGTATAATCCTGTACCTTTCCATCGATTGTAATGGTCTGCCTCTATTATATGCAGGTGAAAACGGAATTGAAGCGCTCACAAATACATCAGCAAACCAAGCTCAAATCATGAGGGAATCAGTCCAGAAAGCAAACATATCACCTCTGAACATGAGAGATATTTTGGTAGTGTTCGAATTTAACCGAACACAATGGTGGATGGATCCAGACGTCAAAGACGACAGCGAGTTCCTGACTGGCCTGAGACATTCGGGGATCACTGTGCGCGCTGCAAAAATAGGAGACGAGGTCTTGTCAGATGACGACAGTGACAGCGCATGCGCAATGCACATGCGTCACATGGAGACGTACAGGAGGAAAAAGAAAATTGTGGTGTACGTGGAGTCTCCTTCTCGTTATAAAGATGTCCAGAACAAGCGGGGAGCACTCACAAGTTGCACATCGCAGCTCATCTGGGTTCATCCGAAGCCACAAAAAAGAAGTTCAGTGAATGTTCATCGGAAGAGGGTAATCGTAGTCTGACATTGTTATCGCTTATCCCCAGAAGATCAAAGACAACAGCTTCAGTTCTCCGTGCATACAGCTGCATGCATACAGAATATAGCATGTACTGCGCGTCGTCGCCGTCATCGCAACAGTGAAAACAACAGCGGAAACAGCAGCAGCAGCAGTTAATAGGAGAAAGAATGTTTATACTCTAGACATTAGTGGGCAGTTAGAATTGTCTTAAAGACGCCACAAAAATAAAGTGCAGTGAATGTTCATTGCAAAAGGTGCATCGTAGTCTGACATTGTTATCGCTTGTTCCCAGAAGAACAAACTCCTCCTCATCTTCCTCCTCGTCCTCCTCGTCCTCCTCCTCCTCCTCCTCATCATCATAAATCATAAATCATCATCATCGCAGCAGCAGTTAGTAGAGGAATCCAGCATATCTATACTCTGAACATTAGTGGGCAGTTAGAATAACTGTATTAAAGACGTCATTGTACAATCATCTGCATACACGGATATTATGACTTTAAAAGGAAACCCAGGAAAAATTGAAAGGATTAAGTTTGGTACAAGTAATTGTTCTTTCTTCTTACTAGAAGTGGCAAATCGGTCATTGTACCAGTAAAACTACAGCGACCTGAAATCCAAGATGACAAGTCTCATTTCACATGACCAAAAAGCTGTCGTCTTCGGGATAACATTCACAGTAAAACGTACAGCCAGCAATGTTAATGATTAATAGCTATCTTTGTTTCATATCAGGAGTACATATTCCTGTGTTGTAACAGTGAACATTTAGAATGTACACGTCTGGATCGGTGTAAATTTGATTTTTGTATATACATTCGATTTTTTAATATGTTTAACCATAATTTGATCACGAGTGCATACGTAGACTGCATACAAAAAATGTGCAGTAACATAGATAATATCAGCAAAACTGCTGCGTAAAAAAGGTTTTGCTGTCTTATAATTTAAACAATGTGTGTACACCCTAACTAAATCAACGTAACGAAGAAATGTTTTTCTGCTTGTTTACATAGGTAGAACTGCATAAGCTACATAGCATTTATGCAGGCGTACACTGTTCGCTCACTGTTCGCTCGAAATGAATTAAAGTGTTTCAGTCCTTATATTAAGGTTTATCGTAACGTTTAAGCAAGAAACACCCCAGAGAAGCGACCATCTGTACACGCACACTATATCTGCATTGTGCGCACCAGTTTTATCCTCCCACATACGTCCGTGCTAACGCACACCCGTATGCATGTATGCATGCACGCAAGCCGATAGACACAAAAACCTCTGGTTCAAATAAGAACAAGGACTACACTTACCGGACTCTAGTTTGGGACCAGATTCTGAGGTCTTTGAGAAAATAATGAAATGTATGTGTGTGTGTGTGTGTGTGAGTTTGATTGTGAAGGGCTGGTGCGTGGGTGCACACACGCTTTATGATAAGTTCCATAATACGCACATAACAAACAAGAAAAGAGTACCACATTTGAACTTCACGTGCCTATTCTAAGACGTAAGGAAATCTTCATAATTTTTGTTGCAAAGAGAAAACAGATGGAAGAGTGAGTTACTGTCCCTGTTCTAAAATAGTTTTGCCTGAAGCGCAAAGGTCTTTGGTCTAATCGTTCCCCGATTAAGCGCAGCCAAGCCTCACAGAGCAATTTATCTTCATATCAAATTAACTGCGTGTGAGAGTGTGCCTCAGTACACGATGCGCTTACAATATCTAAAGATACGCCATACAGAGTTTAAAAAGTAGGTTATCTTCGTAATACTTGATTGTCATAAACACATAAACTGACACCCCTGAAGATGTTGTGTAATGGCGATGGACAAAATCAGGAGATAAGAGAAACGTGTTGTGTTCTTCAGATTATCATAAGTTCTTGACCTGCGAAAAACGAACTCAGCCTTGTGCTGGGTTTGCATGTAAGTTAGTATCTGCACTTCCGTGATAAGAGCGGTCGTAATATTCCTATGTTTTACGTGCAACTTTATGCATGAACAGTCGATCCAAACACCCATTCATGCAAGCCACCACCCTGTTTGATCTTTCATTTCGTCTTGTTGAAGACGACGTAGAAATTTGTGTTGTGAGAAACCCAAAGCCCGGATCGGCAATTTTATGGACTTACCTGGCTCACAAAGTATCACACACCATACGCATTCTATTAATCAACATGACATTTTGTGATAAATGTTTCTGAATAATATTGGTACAGAAGCACACAGAAAACTGTTTTAAGCAACTCGTTTGATAAAATGAGAACAAGAATGCATTATACCAAGCGCGCACGAGTGCAGATCTATTCTCCTAACAGCTTTGATCCCGTATACTGTACTGTCTGCCAATGCCTTACCAGTAAGGCACGTCCTTTTACAATGTCTTGTGCCTTTCACGAAGTAGTTTAAGGGAAGCAGCTGTGTTTAAATATAGGGCGGATTTTGCGCACATTGGTTTTCAGCTACCTCACTTTTTAACTAACTTTGAAGTTTAAATGTACACAAATGCTGAATAAAATCTTTTGCTTTTTTCTCAAAGTTTGTTTTTTGTGGCTCTTACGGTTATTTCTTGGGATTTGAAGACATGTGGCCAAAATGTCCAGTAACCACAGACACAATTAAATATGGCGACAGGGAATGAATTCAATTGACCGCCTCGTTCGTCAAGTGGTTAAGGTGTTCGCTTCCGTGGCGGGAGGTTGGTGGTTCGTGCCTCCGTGGAGTCATAAAATTTCATACTGTCTGCAGTAACCTGTTACCTCAATCAAAACTGATTATATTCTGAAGTCCTAAAGACATGGAATTAAAAGTAAATAAAAATCTGCCTTTGTAAAATATAAATGAAGGAAAAGAAGCTAGCGCTGTCTTCTTGATGGTACAAATTTCTTTCCATGGGAAAAATACTAGTTTGTTTGAAAAGAAACATTCCAAGCAACATCTGTCACGAATATCTAATAAATGTACACATGCACAAGATCATTCGAGTTGCTGCATTCTTTATAACACTAGTACTGTAGAATTATAACTTCAGAACTACAGCCAGTACGAACAATTTGGAACGATGGAATAATATCCTGTTCTACTTGTGACTTGCATCCGAGATGCCAGGTCTACAGCATGCTGTTGTCTTAAGAAGTCATCGCCGCTTCTTTAAATATAAATCCGGAAAAGTCATTTCTAAAAAAACTCACATTGGAATAAATGTGAGAGATTAAACTAGCTCATACAATGAAATATATTGGCAAATTAAAATGCCTTGGGATCTTTGTCAGTGGTTACTCTTCCTGCCATGTCTTGCCGTATACAATTCTGGTCGATATTTTAAGCAAGTAGCCCTTCAGTCACTGCTCTTGGCGGCAACTCATATTTTTTTCGATTTGGAAATGTTAAATTAGTCTATTAGTCAACAGCAAAGCAAATGGTCTTCAAAACACAGCGATTGAAAGTCAGAAGTCACAGATGGCAATGTCTTAATGAACAAACCGAAAACCCGTTCAAGTCGTCAGAAATCCTGCAACCAATATTTACTCTCAATGACGATGCATTCAACACCCTGTTTGCAGCTAATGCAAGTTTTCTGTGTAGTTGGAAAAGAAATGTGTTTTTGAACGTGGAAGGAGACTTCTCAACGGAACCAGTATTCCTAGTGGACGAAGTCTTAAATTTAATCTAGCCGGAAATACCATGCTTTTTAATAACAGCAACCAAGACGTTCAAATACAGCGTAATACCTATAAATGCGGGTAGGAGATATATCGTATAGTGGTAAACCATGATGGCCTAATTCTTTGTAATAAAGACATCTCGGTCCAGTCGCCCCTACCTCACCAGCAAAGACAAGCGGGCTATTATCATGTTAAGATTAAATTATAGAAAGACATCCATTATGGAGATTTTCTATTTTTCGCTTGTCATGGGGAAAGTTTAAATTCTCCCCAGAACGAGTATGGCGTGGGGACTAATGTTGTTACTGAGGGAAGACAGAACGAGAGGTCATTCAATTAAATAATCGCTGAATACAGGTGCCAATCACTTAATCTGTGTAGCCAAATATAGCGTGACCACCGTTATCTGCAGGAACCTTTAGAGCGCTATTTTTGCAGGTAGGGCTTTCCGTCATTCGACTAAAATGGGAAACCCACCTTCTGGAAAACTGCCTGTTATAGGTGAGAACAGACAACATAACAACGGCTGTATATATTGGATTCTTCTTATACAGCTGAGTAAGAAAAAATCCTTCTTAGAAATTACTTTATGCGACTGAACGAAAAATGCTCACATTGGTGTTTCTCGTTCACGGAGATGTTATGTCTTCGTTTCCGACGTATCAAGAATCTATTTAAATGTGCATACTACAGCACGCGCATAAGCCATAAACATGAGGAAGACACACGCTTGTGACGCTCATTCTATCTTCTATCGCTTTCATTCACTTTCTCTTTTTCCATATTTACAGGCATATAGGAAGCAATAGTTAATACAGTCATGAAGAAACCCAACCTATTAATTGCCCAGTAGTAGTACACTGGATGAAAGGTAGAGATCTTATCGGTAGACATTCCCTTGTGTCCTAAACGCATTTTTATTTAGCACACGCAAGAAATTGTACACCTGCTGTACAACATTCCACGACAGTTAAATAAATATAGTTTGTTAAACGTTTTCGGGTACACGCAATTGAATTTCTGAGGAAAAAATGTCTGTCATATTCTAGGAAGCCCGCCAAACACCCACAGTGTGCTGTGAGCTCACTGTAAGTAGAATCTGTGAGGTAAGCCTTCGGCAACATATAAACAGTTCCATTTACTTCAATTGTGAAGGGTTAGCGTTCTTAGCGATAAAGACATGCGTATGCCTAGTTACCTTGTTAAACATTACCCCTTATCTAGTGAACTGGCACCCTTAGCTTAAATGTATTACTTCTGGTTGTGTTTTATATCACTGTGAATGTGGAAACCTTTTGAATAAGGTAGAGAGAGAGAGAGAGAAGGGAGAGTGATTCAAAAGTTTATACCTTGCTCATGCGGATTTTCATGCCGTAACATGCACATGTGATTACACACTTGACATATCAGAAATGAAGACAGACTTTATGATCCAAGATCAGCGGTATGGTATCGTGCCAACCCCTGGGGAGGTAAGGTGTGTAAAACAACCCATAAAGTTATGGCTAGATGCTAAATGTCTTATTATATCTTCTTCTGATCTTTCCCTTTCTTTCTTTACCTTACCATCTCCTCGTACCTCCCACTCCATTCCTTTCCAAAATGCAATAATTGTACTTTCTGAAAATTCTACTTTCTATTTTCTTGTGCAAGATTTTATTTTAAATGGCTTTTCTGTATTTTAACTGCCCTAATAATATCAACAGTGTGCCAGGATGGAGCCCGTTGTCGTCTTTGTCTTTCTGTGCGCTGCTGCAGTTTTAGGTCAAGGTCAGTCAATCACATCTTGCTCTTTCTGTGTCTTTGCTTGTTATGTCATCTCTTGAAAGATGTGTAGCTGTTGCTGCTGGTGATGGTAACGAAATGTAGCTGGCGGTGGTCATAGCAGTCGAAACTGTTGCAGACGACAAGATCACGTGTTCAATACCTCCAGTGGAGGCTTTTGAAGACGCTGTTGTGACGTGTAACTTCCCTGAGGATCCCAGTGTCACCAAAAGAGACTTCACGATCAACCACTACGTTAAACATGGCGATCCAGGTGATAAAACTCTCTTTTTTCTCTCAGTGCGGAAATGAACGAGAGAATGAGAGGAATCAAATGGTAAGTTCTACTGAGGGGAGAAGTGAAATGTAGGAGCAAAGGGGAGGAGTAGAGATGTGAAGAAATAGGGGCAAAGGGGGGCGAGTACAGGAGTGAAGAGTAGGGGCAAAGGGGTTGGAGTAGAGGGTTGAAGAGCAGGGGGAAAGGGGAGGAGTAGAGCGGTGAAGAAGTAGGGGCAAAGGGAGGAGTAAAGGGGTTAAAAGTAGGGGCAAAGGGGGGGGGATAGAGGGGTGAAGAGTAGGGACAAACGAGAGATATAAAGGGGTTGAAGAAAGGGGGTTTAAGGAGAAAGTTGGTAAATAACTATGGAAATCAAAAGGTGGAATTATAACAAGATAATCAAAAGTCAAAAAAAGGAGATAAGAATAAAACTAGCGGCGAATGGTCAGGAAACTAGGAACAAGGGTAAACATGAGTCAAGTAGCTAAAAGGTGAGTGTAAAATGGTCGAAGCAGGTAAGAATTGTAAATGCCCCCTTTCGTAATCCATCAGATAAGGGTGGTCACGCCATTTTGGTAATAAACTATCTCCCTTTGAACCTAATCGCAACTTTTGGCTATCAATTTAGAGCAGCGAACAATAATATATAAACGAACTGCGGTATATGTAACTTTTAAGTACTTTAGCTTACACTCTAAGCCACGTTAGCATTGTCCTTACACTTCCGTTACCATAAAGTTCTCTTTGTTTACACTGAGTCTTTGAACTGACAGTTGCTGTGGTAGACTGCTGGTGGCTTAGAGGCAACTTGGATTGTTCTATTCGACCGGGAATAGAATACAACAAAACAGTCAACAGACAACTGTCTGCTGTAATACGCGGGGTGACGTCATCACACTTGGGTACTTACACTTGCCAGCTTGCCAACTACCAACTATTCGAAGCCTGCGAATTGGTATTCAGACATGGTATGGTTCCTTTTAAAACATGTTATACCAAATTACAGAACACTCAGAAACTGGAAACAGCTTAAACTCAATGCTTGTCTGCTCGCGAAATTTGTAGAACAGTTGTCAGCAAATCTTTTTATTGATGCCTTGTTAACTTGCCAACTACAAGCACAACTCTTCGGAAATGCATGAGTTTGCGTTCAGATACAGTATTTCTTTGAAATATTTTAAACAACGCAAAAATATAAATAGTACTAAATTTCAGAAATGGAAAAAAATGCTTACTCACTCTGTTTGTCTGCAGATGTATGCGACATTTGTAGAACAGTCTTCAAGAAAGTCTTCTTTGTTTATTTTCTGCATCCATAAATTAATTCATGGGAAAACAAACTAATACAGAAATGATGCCCCGACCCCACTCCCATCCGCCATCGCGAGAAATTTATAGTTTGATGATGTTTATACCAAACTTGAAGTAATCGTCTTTCCTTCATTGTTTTCAGGTCAAAGAGACACGTGTGGTATTACTCAAAAGGTATCTGAAATGCGCGCAATACTGACCTGCTATTTTACTACTTCTTATTGGCACATGACCAATCGATGTCCACCAATTTAATAGGTGGCAAAAAACATTGTATTAACTTATGATACATCAATACACTCACACCACTCGAGCCCAAGTACACCTACAATCTCTCCCCAAGAATCACATAACTCAGTAATGCCGCGAAAGATGAGTATTATTTGCATATGAATGAGTGAGCTAAGAGAATATCATTGTCTTGTCTGCAGGATAACTATGACTTTATTTTATCACCAGTGTAAGCTAGGTCTACACAACGTCTGTCTTAAAAATGCTCTACCTTTACCTGTTACTTAATGCAAAAAGGCTAACACACCTTTCCTAACACCCACTGTATGCAAACAGTGATCGCTTGCAGTATGAGCATGAAAAAGCGCAGAATAACTGGAGCCAATCAAAATACAGTCTTACGTAAAATATGCTAATCTCGTGGGGTCACCACTGAAAACCTTGCAGTTTTCTGGAAGATCTTTACTGCCTATACCCCACCCCACCCCTCCCCCAACCCCCACCTATCCCCTACTCCTAGCCCCCGCCCTAACCCCACCCCTTCCCCTTCCCCTAAATCCCCCTCCTCCCGGAACATCCCCCTCTCCCTCCCTTCCACCCGCCCCTGGAAAGACCTTCGAAATATAGCTCTCCATTTGATTGGCTCCGCTTTTTACACATCCTAAATAGAGCTCGTCATTTGATTGGCTCCAGTAGTTCTGCGCTTTTACATGGTAGTATATTACGCCCACTGACGTCACATTTCACACACAGTCTAAGCCAAAGAAGGGGACCCGGTCTGTTCCTTGAACTATGACGAGGTTTTCTCGCCTGCTGTTCTGTGGTAGCAGCAGACTTTCCGTCGTCGAGGTCTTGCCACGTGTCCTTGCCGAAGCGGAAACACGGCGCCAGCGAGGAAGATAGTCATTCACCCTGACGTCACACAATAACACTGTGCGGCATGCCAGGTCAAGCCTAGACCTCTGAATCCACGTGACTCAAGCTCTGTCACGAAGATCCACAGAACTGCGCTGGGCCGGACTTTTGCTTCTCACTCCACACCGCTGCCTTTCTTTCCATCAACTGAGTTATCTCCTTCACTTTCCTTGACGTCAGTTTAGTACGAAGATTTTCCAAAGCAGAGCATAATGCAAAGGCCAATAAAAGGCCAACAAGCACACGACAGCAAAAGGTTCTGTTAATAAAAGAAAATAATTACGCTAAATCAGCACACTCCCTCTCCCTGAAACTTAATCAGCCATGCCAATTTAAAGTTAAATAGCTACCCATCTCCAGCCATCTGTGTCTCAGCTGGACACCTGTTGACGGCTTAGCCTTAGCCGGGGTACGAGGTGTGAACAACCTTTAATGTGTCGGGCTGTCCTTACAGTTTTAAGCATAGACACAAACGTTAAACACCGAACACGAAGCAAGATAATATAAGTATAATAGAATAGAAATTAAGCAAAATGTGACATACTGAAAGAACCACCAGACGGATAACTGAAGCTTGTTTGGGGTATCCCTGAATTGACTTGCTCAACGCTTAACTCCAAGAAAAAAATCCTTGGTCACGCTTGGATTCGAACTAGCAACCCCTTTACACAGTAGTCTGCAGCTCTACCCATTTCCTAGAGTTATATGAAAGTCTTTAAAGCAGCCTAAATTCTGTCCAATGTTGCGGTTCACAGCTATTTATAGGAACCAGTCAGTAAGGTCTCACATGGGCGAGTCATTAAAAAGTAGTATTTTCATTTTATTGCCCGCTACAAACCTGTATATTAGGCCGCTCAACTTGCACAGTGGTTGTTGTAGATTTTGAAAAAGATTCATTGAGCCTTATTTTGCTTTAATATTTTCTACAGTTTTCTTAGCTGATTATCTCCCAGTTAGTCTCCGCACAAGTGCAAGTTGTAAATTTTGTACATTTTGTATTGTGACGTGTTCCTACTTTTCATAAATGGGACAATTGCTTGTATATACCCTTTAGATACATTTCTTTAAGAATTAAATCGCTTGTCTGTGCGCTTTACGTTACGACCTTGAAATGCACACCAAACCATTGAGATAAATTACTTTACCTAGAAATATTTTCCCGTACCAAGTATCCTAAACTCCTTTGCCACACACTAGTGATTTTACAAACCTAAAACAGAGGCACAAGCCACACTGTGTGCACGACAAATATCAGAGGTTGTGCAGGTGTTCGCTGCAGCAGTCAAGACAACGTACTGCGAACAGTCGGCATTTTAGTGAGTGAGATGAGTTAGGTACTTGACAATTTTTTTAGAACCTTATCAGTTTAGAGATCTTGTTAAAATATGTTTGTCTTTCGTTATGTTAAATGAAATACTGGAATAGCAATGCAATAGAAACTGTAGAGATAATTGTTTACGAACAACGAATATATTTGTCAATCTACTTGTTGGATCGTAATAAGATGGCGGTTGATTGTGGCACCAGGACACCACTTAGATCCTTTAGGGAAGCTGATTCCTGTCTATATGCACCAAACTGAATGCACGTGCATAAAAAACAAACATCTCTGACTTATTTCTGTGGAGATCAGGTTTAAGCAAAGACCTTACAAAATGATATTTGATCGGAATATTAACTACAATTTCAAATTAAGATTTAAAAAAGATTTTGAAATATGACAATAACTGCTTGCATCTTCATCTTAAAAACCGGGTCTGTTATGAAGTAACACCGCGAGGTTCAAAAAACACGATCTGTAATCTAAATTGTTGTTCCCTTTATTTTGACCTTTTACAACAGAACTAATAGACTGCTGGTGGGAGGACGGTCATGCAAGGTGTCAGGTTGCTAATGGTTACCTGGTCACATCAAACGTGTCTTGGTCTCTTACTGTACTTATACTGGACGTGACCAAAGAGACAGGGGGAAATTACTCTTGCTGGCACAATGGCGCTGAAGCCGGACAACAGAAGATCTGCTCACTCGACAAAGGTAAGGGACGATAACTTCGCCAGTCCTTTTGAGAGTGTTTCATCTGTTACAATAATCCTTTCCGGATAAGCATTACATATATTTACCAAAGCTTGCTATAAGTATAGACATAAATACGCACACCAATGTTTTATTTCCATTGGAAATATTCGTCTCACCCTATGCAATAGACTTTTTCATCTTATGAGTTTCAGAAGAACATTCCGAAGACGAAGGCGTCAGCAGTTTGCCGATTATACTGATATCGGTATTGCTGGGTGCGGCGCTGGTCGTTGCTGTTGTTATCTTACTGGTGCGATATGGACGGTAAGCATAACAGTTTTCCTTACTTTTCTTTACAGAATATTAGCAGCTCGCTATACTGAAGTGCACCCCCACCCCCCCCCACTCCCCCCACCCCCACAAAATTACACCTGTTTGCTCGCAGTATATGAACAAATATAGGGACTCAAGAATAAATAGTTATAATTGTGTTAAATGCCAACATCGCTTTGTGACGTGACGGGCGGTACCTTATCTTATTGGACTTCGACTTTCCCAGAATTACTGGTCAACTTTTATGGCGATCTCGTAAATGTAGATTTAATTGAGCAATCGTCACCAAAAGCCTTACTGCTTCAGGTCAATGGTTTCTAAACCAAAGGGTGACGACGCTGTGAAATAATGTGAACAACTAGAGAAATCTACCGAGGGAAAAGATTCTCATACTTCGACACGTTCGCTCAGTCTCACACAGGCAAAACACTTCTAGCTCAAGAGCCCCCACCCTCGTAAAACACTCAACTGCAGCGAACTGTTATTCAGCATATATTTCAAACACTAACTGGCTCGACAACATCAAATATCTACAAATTATTTACAGAGAATCACCGTGCTCGTGTCTAGGGTAAGACGCTGCCTGATTACGTCATACCACGTGCAACAGACAAAGGAAATAATCAAATCAATGCAAGAGGGAAATCAAACTGCAAAACCGGCCTATGATCCCGCTCTATCCACAAATACAGTAACAAAGCTACCAGACTGAATCAATAAGTGACCACCACAAGAGCACCTACTCTTGTCACTATGGAAACACTACTTTTCCGCAGAACACAGTTACGATACGTGACCGACACAAGAGCACCAACTCTGATCACTACCGAAACTACAGCTTTACTGCAATACACGGCTCTAACGCTATTCATCGATCGACACAGAAGCTATGACACTGTACGACCAGCACTACCTCTCTGAACCCTCTTTTGGCATACCCGCCCGGCCACTGGCTTATGACGTCACCTGACTCCGGCAGGATAAAATCACCTATCTTACATCAACTCGAGTCCCGGACTCTAAGATAAGTATTTGGACAAGAGCAGTCTTACTTATAAGGCACAGTCAGCAGTCACTTACTACTTTGTCTCGTAGTCGGCGCAATACACTCCAATGTATTCGCGAGATCTGCTACTGAAGCTCTTTCCACGTCTTTGGCTTAAGATGGCAAGGGTTAGAGGCGCGTGTGTCCTCCGATGTGTCCCTGGGTCGATGTGTCGATCCCGATCGCTCTCCTATCCCGTGTCCCGATCGCTCTGTGTGTCGATCTAACGTTTTTACCTCCTTATTTAGTAAGCGTTCTGACGCACTACCCTCCAGTAAACCGGTTCTAGCCAGACTAGGGGGAGCAGGGCAGCTTCCATGACCAATATCGTAACATTACCCCTACCTAAGTGTTCAGAAAGGGCGGAGCGATTAGCCTGGTGATGACGTATCTCTCCCCTACTAGCTGAGGAAAGGGAGGAGCTAAAAGGCTTACCTAGGAGTGACAGGTAATAGCCTAGGGTGACATGTGACACGCTTGAATATTTTAAATATAATTTACTTTAATACATTTACTCACAAAAGGTTTCAGTAATATTACCATTGCAGAAAAATACTGTCTGGACTTCGCAGACAACGATCTTCTAACAGACATGAAACGTGGCCGATGCTTGAGCTGGATTCACAGAAAAGAGTGAGCCATGTTATTTCACCTTCAAATTCTGTGAGGATTGTTGTGTAACAAACACGGTATTATCAATAACAAGCCAACCAGGTCTCTGTCGTTATTTAGACAATACACATAACATTTATTGTTATGATGAAGTGACTGTAAACAAAACAACACATGCATGGTCTCGATTGTGTCAAACCACTTCCCTATTCACTATAAAATCCAAACGTTTAGAAGCGCATTAGTACACAATGCGTTTTCAATGTCGTGATCTTCCTCACCTGTTCAAGCCAGACATACAATCCCAAACTTCGTTATTGTCTCCAAAATAGTTCATTATAAATTATCAAACAGTTTGTTACGTTGTTTCGATTGCTGATCGCTTTTTATGATAACTGCAATCGTGTAAACAATATGTAAAAGTTTCTCCAAATGACTGCATACATTTAAAGTTTTGTTAGAGAATGGTTCTTCCGTGGAAAAACAAATGTTATCAGACTGGTTGTCTTTGTGTGACAGGTCAGGGACGGAAAAGAAGTGACCAAAGATTTTCAGGAACATTTGGAAAATATGGTCAAAGAACTGTATCCGGACACAATGGGAACCTTCCATTTCGTGCCTCCAGTGTATTTCAACAAAACTCGATACAAGACACAGAGTGTGGCCGGTCAGACCGTTTACGTCCCTGACTCTTCGGATCCGAGTGACGTCAGACATGACGTAGCCATGCACCACGTCATGCGCCTCTTGCGTCACATGGCGGAAAATCGAAATGAACAAATGTTTGTCTTGACACAGTTCAGGTACGAGGATTATTTAAACAGTCCCGGTAAGGATTTTGAAAGACATCTTTTACCTACAGCTAAAGATCACGATAAGATAAAGTGCTTTGATTTTCTCATCATCCATCGCGATCACGGTCTGCTGATCGGGGTTGTCAACACTGTTGGTGACGAAGCTGTGGGATGTGAAAATACACAACAGAAAATAGATGGAAACATTGCTGCACACGTTAATGAAGCCATACAGCAACTCCAGAAGGCGGATCGCATGATAAGCCATTTCATGTCAGACCAGGAACAGTGTCCTAAAATTCAGCGCGTCCTGATCCTACCAAACCTGTCGCAGACATCGCTGTATCGTGCGACGCCAAGTGAAAGTGACGTGGATCAGGTAAGATATATTTGCCCCATTTCAACTGATTTAAGGATACCTTGCACTGAAATACAATAGTATTACAGCGGATAACATGGCTATTACAGTTATTGATTATTGTCAACTGACGTTTTTTTTTTCTATTTCTGTCACACCTACAGTTACACAACTTGCTGTTGAGTAAAAATTCAAACTTTCATTTTTCAGTGTGGTGGATGATTGGATGATGTTCTAAGAACTCTCTGTATCTTAAGTTCAAATTTTTCTGAACACAGTGTGACATTTGGAATGACATCAAGTCGCGGAGCCTCTGTGCCGACCATCTGGCCGTTCCAAACACTCCCCGTGGTCCCAGCTCTGAGTGTTTTGGAAAAGTAGAGCCATGGTGGGACAGGCTACTGACGAGTAGTGCTGAAGATGTGATGACAAATAATGCACAGTATCAAAGACTCATATCGAGGTAAACATTTATTAAAAAGTTATTTTATTCAAAGAATTAATACTGTAAGTCGGCATGTTTAGATTAAAGTAAACTATACAGAACTATATTTATCTCACTCAAACATGTTTAAAGAAAGAAAGAAAGAGAGAAAGGAAGAACAAAAGAAAGAAAGAAAGAAAGAAAGAAAGAAAGAAAGAAAGAAAGAAAGAAAGAAAGAAAAAAGGAAGAAAGAACAAAATACAAATAACAAGAGGCTTACAGCTCTGGTGATACATCGTACCTAGAAGGAATCATGAGTGTGCAGACGTTTCTTAATGACGGTGACAAATCTTTGTCTGTCGCGTGACATATTCATCTTCCCAATGTTAGATTATGAAACCGACACCGAAAATGTTTTTCAGAGTTTGTTCTAGTTTGAAAATAACTGCAGCAGAATTTTACATTTTGACTTACTGTAAAATGTTGCTAGGTTAATCTAAGTGTAATCATGCTTCATAAACATGTTTGTGACGATCTGGTTTAGGTTTTGTGGACCAGCCACACAGCTCACTCTCCAGGTTGAAGATAAACCTATCATCTTACCCAAGACACTGGCCGAAACTGTTTCAGTGACAGGTGATCTGTATGACCGCGTTATGTTGGATGCAGACATGATGGACTTATTCAAAGAAGAGCGGCTGTTCCTGGTTGGTCCCCCAAACACCTGTAAAACCAGAATGTTGACTCTTGCTGGAGAGAAATGGATGGAAAGTGGCAGTGACCTGTCCGTGATGTTTGGTAGTTCAGTTCAATGTGACTCAGTGATGAAGGATTTCTGCGAAAAATTGAAACAAAAGCCTGACGCTGTACCGACTGATCGCCGAGCACGGGTCTACAAAATACAATGTAATTTTCCTAACCACAATAATGTGGAAGACACATTAGATGAATTAACACAGATGAAAGGGGACGGCCGTCTTTGTGTCCTTGCCGATGAAGTCGATGCCGATGGCGAGTAAGTGATTTACCCATCGATATCAGGCTACTTATAACTGGAAACGTTTTACAAACCATTAACAGAACAAACTGGCGTCTGATGTATTTGTACATTTCAGTCTAAATAACTTTAGCAGACTGTTAATCCAATATGGTAGTTGTCATGTCAGTATCGAGTTTCAATTTGTCAGAAAAAAACAAAGTGTTAGGCTGTACGATGGAACAAAGAAAAGATGTTGTGCTTCAGCAAGTAAAACTTCAGGCAGAAAATCCTACAAAAATAATGAAGGCTTCCGTTTGCTTGCCTACCAATCCATTTGATACATCACAATCATAACTGCTGTTCCTCGTTTACCCAAATAACTTATATTTTCAATGTCTTTTTAGAAAACAATTGAAGCTCTTTAAAAAGTTCTGCGATTCCCTGAAAAGGCGATGTCCCGACGTCCACCTGTGGGCCACATGTAGGACCAGCACAGAGCCACCGGACGGCTGGAAAGTACGACAGTTTACACGGTCACTCAACTGTCCCCCTCCAGTGATCACTGAAGCTTCACAAACATCACCTGAAGTTTTCACGACGTCCAGCGAAAGTGACACACACAACTACCTCCCTCCTGCTGACGGCCCCTCTGTGAAGTATATCGACCACAAAAAGGACAGTTTTCTAATTTCCCATGACTGTATGCTGTGTGGAATTGAGGTGGCTCACTTCCTTTCAAAACATCTTTTTATCAGGACAGGTAAGTATAACTTATTACTGTTCTTCCTCGAACACGTTAAATTATCAACACTTTGTGGAAAGTGTCGTATGGTTCATATCTTAGCACAATGTCACAACTTTCCTTTTCTCTCCTTTTATCTTCAGATAAAATGTCACCAGCGGATGCCGTCTCCAGTGCAACAAATCCAACAATGTCCACAGCGTTAACGAGACCTGCCCTCTACTACAAAGACATGCTGATCTTATTTGAAGGTGACGTGCGTCAAGGAAAGGACTTCTTGGAGGGATTAACGAAAGGCGGTGTAGCCGTACGGATGTGGGGGAGTGTGGAAAACAAGGACAGATGTGAAAAAGAAAGTGATTTTGCATGCGCCATGGACATCGACCAACTGCGCAGATACCGGCCCAGACGGAAGGTGGTGGTGTACGTGGAAAACAAAACAAGACCCAGAGATCTTTCCGCGAGGTGGCGTGGGATCACGTGCTGCACTTCCCAGCTGATTCTTGTTCGAAGAAATCTCCAGTGACATACTTGCTCTTTTCTATCTGGCTTTTTCACTGCCCACCGATCTACCTGTCTACCTGTCTGGATGTCTATCAGTCAGCAAACCAGTGTCTCAGGACGCTTCGCTTTTCAGTTTATTGTCTGGGGTAGGTTACCTCAGGGACTAACAGTGATAATATCTCGCCATACACGGCAGAGAAACGACTGTAGATATCACACTCCTAAATAATGTCACTTTTATATTCAGGGCGCTTTGCAAAAAACTGTTTATCAAGATGTTTATCGTACTTATCAGTAAACATCGTACGTACGTGCACACACGTACGTATAAACCCACAAAACTAATGCAAACACAGACAGACCCCTTGCAAAACAAATTATGAAAAACACAAAGTGAATGACAATTTTTTCTGAGAGATAGAGAGAGCGAGAGAAAGGGGGGGGGGGCGAAGCAAAAAAAGTGAGGCGAGGGAAGCGGGTAGAACATGGAGGTGCGTTGGGTGGGGGTTGGGTGGACACGAGAGAGAGAGTGTGTGATAGAGAAATACAACTGCAGAGGGAAAGAGAAACGCCGACATCGAGTATAATCATTCAAAATTGTACATAACACGCACGTGCAAAAAAAGTTCCACAATAAATGATTTATTCTTCAAGAGGCAATAAGAAAGAGACCTTTTAATCAAGTCTATATAGTCTGGGAAAGCCTGCGTCTACAGGATGTTGGCTTGAGAAAACAGACAGACATGCAAGGAGCCACAAGAAAGGTGGTTGCGTACGTGGAGGAACAGATTGCGTGGCATCATTAACAGCTCGTCCTCGCATGCAGCAAAACTTTCACTGGTTTTAACCATGTCATCATTATCTGATGGAGTCTGTGTCCAGAGCATTTATATCAATACAAAACTAAGCTATCCAGAATTTTAACTTTATTATAGTAGTGTCAGAAACAAGCATAAACGAGAAGCACTTCCCATCAGCAAAGCGAATTGTTTTAATGAAGACTGTCCATTTAAGTAGATAAGAAAACCATTGAAATGTTGTTTTTACAGGACATTTTGTAATGTTTCTGTTACGTATTTTGACTGTTTGCAAGAAACGGCGAAAGAGTGATATGACAACAAAGATTGTACAATTAAAAAAAACAGGAAATCGAAAGTTTGTCTTTAATATTTAAGAAATGAGAGGAACGCCTACATGCGGGTACGTTGTGTGTGAGTTTTTGGCTGCGTGCGTGTTTGCGTGCATGTGTGTGTGTGTGTGTCTATGCATGCTGGCGTTAATTTCTGTCTGTAACAATCAAAGAAAACACACCTTGTTTTTTGCACTTGTTCTGTTTCCCTTGTTTCATTCTCCATTCACAAGTTGAAACTTTCTGTAAAATATAAACTTAAAATTCTTTGCCGGTTGTAGTAGCAGATTGACTATTAACTTTACCAGACCATGAGACAAGTTGCCCTACAAGCTTATATGTAACCACTTACCGCCTATTTCAATATTCTTCAAAACAAATAACGAAACAGACATGTGTTTCCCTTCTATCGAAAGATAGTAAAATTTGCGATTTCTTCAAAACACGTAATTGTCAGTGCTGATTGCCGTTTGGTTTCAAAATCCTTTTACACTGGTGGAGCAGTGCGGTGTTCAATCAATATTTTGAAGACGTACAGACGACGAATTAGAACTAACTGGAAAACTTTGTAAGAAATGAACGAAAACCAAGAAGCAAGCTGTCTACTTGATGGTGACATGCATTTGTATGGGACAAAAATCTAGTTTATTGAAGGAGACTTTCCCACGCAGTTTGTCTCAACTTGACCCCAGGAACCGTTAATTTTCCTCCTTTCCTTTTAAAATGTAGGTCAAACACGTGAACAAACTTAAGGTCATTCGATTTCTTACATTCCTTAGAACCAGAATTACTGTAAGATTATACCCTCAAAACTACAGGCAGCACAAATATGTGGACAGATCGACTAACATCCTAATGTTCGACTTAGATTTGCAAGCCCGTACGGATCTACTACAACACGCTGGTGTTTTTGAAAGTCCTCTTCTTTACGTGCTCAGTGGATAGAGCTGCGGACTAGCAAGTCTAAAGTTACTGGTTCGAATCCGGTTGCGACCAAGGATTATTTCCTGGAGTTATACATTGTGCAAACTCCACCATTATTAGTCATTTAAGATACAATTTAAAAAGCAATTAATTTGTTTTCATTAAAAAAAAATTTTATTGCCATCGTGAGAACATAGAAAAAATACTCTGGGGCGGAGGTCACGACGCGCAAGTAAGCTATTTACGAACGAACTTTCCGAAACGTCTAGTGTAAGGAGAAAATGTGGTGGTCACGACCCACACTTTTGCTTACGTGCGCCCCTACGTACATCGTAACTTTACACCACCTCACATCGAGGTGTAACTCGCACTGGCTCGCACGTAACGCGAAATCTCGCCAACGAGAGAAAAAAAGATGGCGAACCGATTAATTTATAGGCCGTATATGCGAAATTGTGCTGTTAAGCTTGCTGAATAAAACAGTAAAACTGTCCCTCACTTTTTCAAGCAAGATTCTTATTTCATCTGCTGTGAAATTCTTCGCTTCTTCGCCCTAGGGCCGCGATTGCTTTTGCTGTCGGCCATGCTCGAAATTTGTAACGGAAGATCTCGGGTAATCCCGTCATCACTCGATGGTGTTTCCGACGGAGCCCCCTCTTCCGCTAAATTTAGCAGTCTTACGACTGACGTTTGTACACCTCGGTAAACGTGCGTGTCGTGACCATCGCTTCACGCACGATCGTAGCAACGTCAAGCGTTTGCTAAAGGTGGACGTATCGTCGCACGTAAGCAGTGGTTGCAACGTACGTGTGTGTCCGTCCCAAGAAGAGTATGGGGGGTGGTGGTGGTGGAGGGGTCGATCTAGTAATATTTTAATGTTTTCGTTCAGTGCGGCTGCCGATTATTAGATCTGTGTAGCCAAATATAGCGTGACCACCTCTATCTGCAAGAACCTTTACAATAATTTTTGTCAAGCGGGGCTTCCCGCTGTTCGACTAAAACGGGAAAACCCACTTTCTGGAAAACAAAGGTGAGAACAGACGTAAAAATCAACTTCTGCGTGTGTGGAATTCTGTTGCAGGTGAGTAGTAAAAAACCTTATTAAAAATTACTGTAACTGCGGTTATAAGTGCTGTTAGCAGCTGCAACAAGTGTATTTTCAGACGTTTTCGTTGACACTATCTGGGTATAATCAGAACTACCCTTGTTCGCTGTTTTGTAGTGTAGAGAGCTGTTGCTTTGGTGGTTAAGGTGACAAGGGTGTGTGTGTTTGTGTGTTGGCGTCCTTTGAGTGAGTGAGTGAGTGAGGTCTGTAATCAAACGACTTTAGGTTATGAGTATTGCAGAAATTCCACTACTGGCTTATCCTTGAAAGCCTATGTACTGTACAGTTTCTCTCGAAGCGAAGATCGATTTATTAAACTATCAGTCACAAAACCTGGAATCCATAACGAATGGCTTGGCTGAGCACCTTTTACTGTATGAGACGATTCAATGGGGTTTGTGCCACGTTTGCTGGCTCTTGTATTGAGTTTGTAAGAAAGAGGCTTTCTTGCCCAATTATCCTTCTCTCTCTCTCTTCCCACCCAACAAGCTAGAAATTTCTTTTTGAACAGACACGCGAAAAAATAGAATACCACAAGCCGTGAGACCTTTGAGTCCTATTCCGCCTGCCCACACCTTTACACATTTATTAAGAGTGAACCGATCTCTGTCATTCGACTCTGCTCTCTCTTATCTCTCCTTCCCTCTGGCAGATAGACGCACGGATGTATGGACGAATGGATAGACAGTTTCGAGGGAAAATGCATCTGCAGGCCCACACAGAGAAAGTAACCCCTTGCATATGTTCTGTTTTGCCGCTGTTCTCCGACAGCCTTCACGGTTATTGAAGATCATGGTAAAAAGGCACCGATTCCGGGAAAATCAAAAGTTGTAGGTCGTTTGAAATTACTCCAGCATTCAAACAAGGATACAAGATAAGGGATTTAGAATGTCTTTCGCCCGTAAAGTTTTCTTCTGTCGAAGATCCAATTCAGAGAGAACGAGGCTGGATCAGGTCACCGTCTTTTACACCACAGTGGTCTCTCTTGAATAGAAGACTCTTTGTGATAACTTCGCTGGAGGGCAAAACGATAGCAACTGTCTATTTTAGGTATTCTGCGTCAATAGAAACACCTGGACTGACAAGATATATAAATTAAAGTGCAGGTGTCTACAAGAAAGGCGATAACGAACGCCCAGTCTAAGTCAAATTGTACGAGAAAGGCTGAATGTAATGTAGCAGCTGTGGTCAAGGCTAAAAAAAAATACAATAAAAAAGGGGGAAAAATTACACGACACCCTGTCGCCCTTCGCTCCTGCTCGTCAGCCTGCATAACGCACAATACTGGCGTTTGCAAGTCACAACATGACAGAAATGATCAAACCTGTCACAACATGACATAAGTTATCAAACCTCTTTAAACTCTTGTGCACGGCGCGCCAGTTTGATAATCAAAATTAGTGGCGATATTTATCCTATTCCTCTCCTTCGTTGTATCGTCTTCTCGACTCGTAAATCCCATATCTTCTCTCTGAACTCTGTTATCATTGAATGGATTATCTGTACTGTCATCCGGTCCTCTGACTGATTGTTAACGGACTTCTAACATTAGCAAACGCGCGCGCGCAATCACAAACCTACGCACGCACTCACACACATGTACGATCGAGTATGTGTTCGCGTGTAAAGTCGCATCAGCGTGTACATCCACACAAGTACGTAGTTCATATTCCTGTCGACATTTTTGTGTATGTTCATTCGACTACGTCATGTCATATACACGATCTATTATAACACAATAGCCTTTACTCTAATTCAGACGTGTTTATCGGTAATCTGTTTTCTCTGTCCCTGTTTACACGATCTATTACAACACAATAGCCTTTACTCTAATTCAGACATGTTTATCGGTAATCTGTTTTCTCTGTCCCTGTTTACACGATCTATTACAACACAATAGCCTTTACTCTAATTCAGACATGTTTATCGGTAATCTGTTTTCTCTGTCCCTCTCTACACGATCGTTTACTTGGTGTTTATCTGTCAAAATGACTTTCTTTCATCTGCTCACATTCACAGCAACATTTAAAGGAAATGAGAAAAATGACGCACGGTGCAGGGTTTATCGATGACATCTGTCCTCGTCGTCTTTATCGGTTCATCGTATTGTGGACGTCGTGTCTGTGTATTTCCGCTGCTCAAGGTTCGGGAAGTATATACTTTACTTTGTACGTGCATGTCTTTCTTGTTGCTTATTTAGCGTCTGTGTTTAACTTCCTGTTATTGATATTGTAGGAGTGATCTGTGCACATGTTTGTTATATGTTTCATTCCGTTAAAGCCACAACCTTACTTATGTAAGATATTTAATATTCAGTTTCAAATTTTTAACCTCCAAACGAGCTCCAGCTTCTAATGTCTGCTACTCATCTAAGTAAAGTATTCAGCAAATTCTATGTGAGATCCTACTGGTACCAGTAATCAAGCCTTTATAGCAGCAGTATGTATGAACCATTGGTAGATTGTCATTTTTGAAATACGTAACTTCCAAACTAACAACTCCCTGTTGCAGAAGGCAAAACGTCGTGTTCAATACCCCCCGTGCAGCGTTTCCAAGACACTGTTCTGACGTGTACCTTCCCTGAGGATCTCAGTGTCACTAAGAAGGATTTCTCTGTCTACCATTACGCTAAGGGGGTGGAATCGGGTGAGTGTCAGATGGACAATCTGGGGCGCGGTGTCAGAATATTAATTCTACTTTCTCCCTCACGAGTTTTCCACGTTAGTTTTTCGTGCGACTGGTCAGTCTTGATCTGTCATGTTCGAGGAAGACCCGTAGCTTGCCAGGATGGTTATAATAACCTGACTGATTAACGCAATGGGTTATAAATAGCTACGCTATAAGAAACTGTAAAATAATCTTAAACGGCATAAACTTTTGAATGTGGGACACTGAAAATATAAACGGGGAATCTTTTGCTTTCGTGTAATGGACAGATGCTGTTATAGACTGCTCGTGGATTTCTGGAAAACTGGAATGTACTATACTCCCTGGGTATAAGTACAACTCAGTCGTTGGCACACAGATGACAGCGACAATAAGTCGTGTGAACGCCACAAACACAGGCCTATACGCTTGTCAAGTCTCAGGCTATCCAGCAAGTTCTTTTGAAACCTGCCAGCTCCAGTTGAAACATGGTAAAGAGCCACACTATTCTGAAAGTATTTATAAAACTCCTAAAGTCATTAACATTTGTTTATTTATAAAAATAGTTTAAGCCACAGCACTTTCAACTTGTTAAATAAAACTTGTTATACAGATGTTTTACAAATGTAACCATGCAACATCCCAAGTGGTTAACTTTGCAAACTTGATAAAACGTCTCATATTTGCACGGTGGCAAAACACAAAATGAATTAATAATATAAACACCACTTGATTGTCTTTTGAAGTAGCATCAGTAGCATAATTTAGGGAGAAACTGGGCCAGTATAGAAAAAGACGAAGATGGTTGACCGTCCTCGAAACAAAATTGAGAGCTAAATTATCTTTGAGTCTCTGAACCTGATGAATTATTACTCACTGAGCAAAACATGGAAAAAATTGATGTCTTTCAAAGATCTAATCAACGTAAAAATCATATATTAGAGGATAGAAATAGTTTTCCTAAAACCGGTTCGCGCTATTGGCTCAAACCTAGGATATTTGCGGGCCTGTGGTGGCTTGGATGAGCGTTCTTATCTCCTGTTTATACGTAAATGGGTAATTAAAGTATACAAGGTGAATGGACCTTACGACCGGAATAGTAGCTACGAATGCTCATGCATGCCAGCCCTGGAAATTTGTGCAAACCTCAGCATATTTAATCATGCTCGCTATCTTTTTTCAGACGAAAATGAAACATGCAGTGTCACAAAAGCGGATACCGAGTCAAAATTCTTCTTGATTTGCTACTTCAGCAAAGATGTCTCGGCTGGAAGATGGAATTTCACAGTATACAAACACATTGGTCAAGACAAGCAAGGTTATATATGAATCTTATTTTACTATCTTGTAACACCATATTATAACGATGACTGTAAAATTTTCATAGACTTTCAATCCACACATTTTTGGTCATCATTACTCCTGAAATACCAAAGTTGTCGAGCAAACCATCAGACATATACCCATCCAGAAAAGTTGAGGACCACAAAGAAAATGGGTCAATGAACAGGCGCGTTTCCAAACACACTCACCCATAAGCTTGATCCAGGCGGAAGTGATAATCGCAAATGAAAATCACTTCACCCTACTTATCTCGAGTCCTGAGGCCCTGTTTCCGTATTCATGGAAGACAACACTAGACCTAATCGTGGCATGGTGATAACTGTCTTTCTCCCGCTATCAGGGGTCAGCCCTATAGGACCGGAAACGTACCTGTCCTGGACTTGGAAGCACATCAGGGCTAAGCATTCTCCTGCTTCCAATCCTTGCCAACATGATCATTTCTTCCAGACAACGTTGCCTTCATTGTTGTTCAAACGATGTTGGACAAAGACGTTATTGATTGTTTCAGTGACGCTTTATAATTTAGGAAATATGTAATCTGTGGAAGGGAGGGGGTGGGTAAGGTCTGGTGATATCCAAGGTGTTTCCTTCTATCACCAATGTATTACTGACATAAAATGTCGAATTATGATGTCGGGATAAATGCGTTACGCATTTGAAAAATCAGTATCGTACGGATGCTTTGCCGTTAATCGCTTGTTATATGTAAAGCCAGGCTATATCATGGTGGGGAGAGGGGACAGTAGGAAATCCCTAAAGTAAGCACATGCATAAAAAGTGCGTGTGGCTTTGCGAAATATTTTAAACAGATTACTCATATTATATATGTCATGTAAATTTTACACTAGTTTCTTTCACGATTAAAACCTAATTAAAGAACATTTTGGAAAGTATTTCAGAGCACTTTTCTCGCAAGTTGTTTAAGTCATACGAAAATATCTAGTTAATTTTTAAGGAAAAAACTGCTTTCACATCGGATAAGTCATGCTCGAACGGAAAAGATGTTCAGATAATCTCAGAAAACGTTTACAGATTTAATGACATAAAGTAAAAACGATTTTATAAAGACAGATCGATGGAATCTATTTAACTCTAACAATTTGTATTTTGTATTTGACGATACTTATAATATACACACAACCAGGTGTGGTCGACTGCTGGTGGGAAAACGAGGGACCAAGCTGTCATGTTGAAACTGGTTACTATTACAACTATGGGGTGTCTTCCAATCTTACTGTCGGATTGCCTCACGTGGCAACAGAAGACGAGGAGATTTACTCTTGCTGGCATGCAGGCTCTGGCACCGGCTCCAGTGAAACCTGCTCCTTTCAGAAAGGTAATACCGATTTCCACAATTTACAGATGCGAATATTTTTACATCATTGTCTCCGGGAAATAGAAAAGGCAAAAGACTTTTATGCACACAAAAAATAGAAGACCACACAACTGCACTTACATACAGAAGTACACCCATAAGCTTGATCCACGATGGACACCCGCTAACGACAAAAGTTCGAGTAAAATAATTTCCTAAGCCAGATATTTTTGAGGGAAGAGGTTTTCGCAGTGTACGAATACTGAGCAGCAGGCTAAGACAAGCAGATTGAATATCACGTTTGTCTTGTTGCATCATAACAGAAGGGTAAACACACACTCTCGCATGTACACGCACAGCCACACAGAACCGTTCTAGCACATGCAGTAGTACGCATATACACATGTACATACAAACGTGTACGCAAGCACGCACGCGTACACCCATACCCCCCCCCCACCACCACCACCACCACACACAGATAGAGAGAGAGAGGATCATATGAGAAGAAGCCCCTTTTCTCTTTTGACTGATTGCTTTTTTTTCATTTTACCATTCTCTCATTCCTTATATTTCTTTTTTTGTCTTTCATTCCGTTTGCGTATTTTCTTATTCTGTACTGCAGAAGCTGATGCCAGTACTACTCAAGGTGTAAGGGATTTGGCGATCGGATTATCCCTGGGATTAATATTGGCGGTTGCACTTATAAGTGGGATCATCTTCTTACTTTGCCGTAAAAGGTAAGCTGAGAATAGTTACCTTTCTGAGAGAAATTAAGGCTCTATAATATAGTTGTCTTGGGTAAGGTGGACTGGTGTGTCTAATTAGTAACTACGACTTCAGTGGTAAAAATCTCAAGTCACCAATCTTTTACTTCTAATTTAAATAAGACCAAGCTCAATTTAAAGTTGACTGACATTCCTAAAACACCTACTCTTTCCCGCTGAGACACAAGCATCAGCGATAAGAAGACACACGAGATGACCCATTATTGCAATAAACTTATATATCACAAATACCATCCGTGGATGTTTTATTAGTATTTGAATGCATTTAGAAGTGTGCTAAACATACTACTTGTCAAAACGTTTTAGCAAAATAAACAGAATTTAAAAACTTTTACTTTTTAGGGTGTTTGAAACTTTGTGTGCTGCCTCTGAATCTGCAAGAACAGAAGCAGGCTTTGAAGAGACTCATCCGATGCTTCAAGCGAATGTAAGTGAATGTAAGTGAATGTAAGTGGCTCTTAATACCACAAATAGAAGCGTTATATATGGGTGCACTAATTTATTTTGAATTATCTGAATAAGAAAAGTAAGAGAACGAATGAATATGACTTTTGTGCACAAAGAGATACAGTCGGTTCAATCTGTGGCTTGTTTTTGATGTGGAGGTTTATTTACAGTGCCTCAAGCTGGTAGAAAATATCAAAGATGGAAGATTTATCTTTTCTGCGTAATCCGGTTTTTGTAGCAGTAAGGTTAACACTAATATAAAAATGCAACGGGTTGTTCACTATAACAAATACAAAACATGTCGCATTGTAAGAATCCATCCAAATGCACGATTCTAAGTATGAGATATTTACTTAAAAAGAGATTTTAACTGAGGTTGTTATTTTAAGGACAATCTACTATCCCCACATAGATATTTTAAAACTCGTGTATGCACGCACACGCACGCTCATACAACAAGAAACAGGAAAATGTACCCAGCTCAAATGTAACGCAAAAAACAGTTAAGGAAAAAACAGAGATTATTATATGTATCTGTAATAATAACGGAATAATAAACCTACATCTTTTTTGTAGGCTCGGGGTAAATTCGATACTTCCACTGTGTGTCGATATCGTGTGTCATAGTGTGTGGGGTTTATGTAAAGTGGTGGTGGTGGTTATTTAGAAGGACAGTGCTTCCACCTCGCGGTGATTTCGCACTATGGGGGATGGGGTCCTATTACTAAACTATGCACAGAAATAACCACCAGACTGATGGCTGCAGTAAGATGGTCAGTGCGGACAGGCAGTTTAATGTGCGGGGAAATGGCCGAATGGAGTTTGCATAATGTTTAATTCCAGGATTCGAACCAACAACCTTCCATCTGCTAGTCCACAGCTCAGCCAACTGAGCTATCCAGGCCTCAGTTTATGTATAGTTCCAACGTGTGTCGATATTTATTCTACTGTTCAGCACCAAGTATCACACCATAGAACCCCGGCTTATGTCAGGCCATTCAGTGTCTGATGTAGTAATAATACAATGAAAGTGGGTGGGCAGGGGTGTGGGATGGCAAGCTTGGGCAATAAAAAAACATAGCAGAATGATGAATCCAACGTAATAAAGGACACTAGAGGGACAAAGACATCACAGGAGACGAGTGCCATGCATAGTTGAACGTCCATTCTAAAAATCACAAAAAATAACCGTAAGCGCTACAAACAAGAAATAAACTGATTTTTAAATGCAACCACGTGCTGAATGAACTCTTTATTACCTTAATCTTTGCTTTCTTCTCAAAATTAGTTAAAATCCAATGGGCTAACTGAAATCCGATATTTCGAGCATGCGCCCTATGTATTGCCATGTATCCGCCATTTTGAAACGTTACGGCCGGTCCCAAACTCCTTTTTTTAAAAACTGAACCAGCATTGATTTAGTCAAAGGGAAATAACCTTATAAACAGAAAATGGCTAAGCTAATGATTAAACACAGTTTTTTCCCTTAGAATACTGGTATCGATATTCTTTCAAACTAAGGGATTTTGGATCCGAAGGGTTAAACCCAAAGTAGTAAATCCAGGGGGCGACACAGGTTTACACTATTTAAAAAAAATACTACTTGAAAACCAGCACACGCATCATAATATATTTTACATATTTAGAAAAATCTATTCTTCCACATCACACTGGAAACACTACTTTTAGTTAAAAATATTAAATTGCACTTACTATTTGGTGCCAAATATAGTCATTTTTTGCACACACAAAAAATTGGCACAAAAGAAGGTTTCACTGCTTGTACACTTCCCACAGGTAAATAAATCCAGTAATCAGGAGTATTCCACTTTGAATCTGTTGGTGAATGGTTCCACTGTGAAATAAAACACAATTGCACCCTTGAAGTTCACAAACTGTTCGCATATTGAGGTGTTTTTAGTGTCCGAAATTGCAGAGAACTTGTAAAGAAATGACCAGGTGGTAATGGTGAGCCAGTGAATGGAATTATTTGTGGAACTTGTTCCAAATTCCTTGTCCAGCCTTCAACAACTTTTGTGTTGCTGTCAAACTCTGGATCATCTGCAGCAGCATCATGATCTATATCTTCGGCATCTTCAGTATGATCGCCGGTTATTTGTTGAGACACCCCCCCTCCGCTTCGGTATCTTGTCTCTGGCTTCCACTCTCCTCTTCCAAATCAGTGTCTCGAGACTCTTGACTCTGACCGTCTTCCAAATCTGTGTCTGACACTTTCGTGACTGTCGTTACTGGTATCGCTTTCATTTAGCTCTTCCACAACGCTAAAGGCCGCGGAGAGACGCAAGGTCCTCTTCCCGCGTGTAGCCATTTTGAACAACGGAAGCAGACCTTGCCAGCCCCCACTACACTTAAATCTCGTTTGGCAAGCCCAAACTTTTCCGAAACTCATTTAGACAGTGCGGGGGAAACAGGGGATGATAGAGCTTTACAATGATATAAAGTTTACCTCCCTTACACCGTTAAATGCGTCGCTGCAAATGTTTAAATCCGTTGATAGTATACAAGCAACGCGGGCTGAAGGGTATAATAGGGCGTTGATAGTATACTATCAACGCCGGATCCAAAGATTTATTAATATTACATTTTGAAAATAATCTACGTGGGTCTGATTTATATTAAAGCCAATATATGTGACAAAGAAAGTAGTCTTTATTTAACACGAGATCAAACCTGCCATTTCGTTCTAGAGCATGGAACAAGAAGCGACTTTGTCGGGTGACTCTAAAGACAGTCGAGTGAAGAAAGTCAGAGAAATGTATCCAGATATCCTTCAATCTTCCTACTTCCTGCCCCCAGTCTACTTCAACAAAACTCGATACACAAAAGAGTCTGAGGCCGGACAAACTGTCTACATCCCTGAGTCACCTGATCATAATGACGTCATACATGACCGAGCCATGCAGCACGTCTTGCACTGCTTACGTCAGATGGCGGACAAAGGACAGGAAACAATGTTTGTCTTTGTCGGAGAGTACACTCAAGTCAAGTGTCTTGACTTTCTTGTCGTGCATCGACAGCATGGTGTTCTGGCTGTAGTTGTGAAGGGAGTCGATGAAAAAGATTTTGAAGGTAAACCTAACGAGCAAATGTCAGAAGTGATAACAACACAAGTTACTGAAGCAGTGGGCCAGCTGAAGAAAGCTGATCAACAAATAAGTGAGGTCATGTCAGATCTGAAGCAACAGTTTCACAAATATCGAAAGAGCTTGATACTACCCAACCTGACTAGCAAAGCTCTGGGAGATGCAATCGGCTATAACCATAGACTGGCTGAGGTAAGACGTCAGTGTTGATTATGTAAAGTTTCCATTTAAACGTTGCTATATTTTAACGGTATATTGTCTGTACATTGTATTACAATAGGCCGCCTGGAGTAAACCTGAAAATTACTATATATCCAAAGAAAGCAAACAGACGAAGAGAATGCATCAAACGAAAAACAAAATACAGCTAGAAGAAATATTTTAATTTGTCCAAACTCTTCAAATGACCGAAGTATATATTTCATTCACAAACTATATTTTCTAAGGAGGCTAAAGAATGTTTGGGATTTGCATGTGTGGGTTTCTGCGTCCGTGTGTCGGTTTCTGTGTGTGTGTGTGTGAACAGGCCTTACGTGAGTGCCTAGGAGTGCCAGCCGCTGGCGATCTGGTCGGGGCGTGCGTGTGTACCGAAGACCTGTCGGACCCCAGTACGCCCTGGAACGTCACTGACGACGTGATCAATAAAATACGTCAGAAGTGGAACTGGACGCCAGAGAGCGCTAGCGGTGACGTCAGTATGGCTCCTGGCCTATATCTGGGCATAATAGCAAAGTAAGACTATATTACGATTCCTGTTGATAGTATTTTCTTCGTGCTTACAAATAATAAAAATAATAATAATTGCGTTTGATACTATGTGTCAAGGATGGACGGTGGCAGCTATAAGATATTTGATGCCGATGCTGAACCGGCTGGGCTTGTAACCCATGACCAAATTAACGCCATGAGAGAGAGAGAGAGAGTGAATGTGTTTAAATGGTAAATCCACGCAAGTTTTGCCTGCTATTTGCTTTAGAAGAGAGATTAATTTTTTTTTTTGAGGGGACTGAATTTCCTTTTGGAGTCTTGAAAGCGGAAAAGTGTATTTCTGATTGATTTCTGTCAAAAATTGCTATAATTATGTCAAAATGTGCTATATTTATTTGGGCTTCTTCTAGATTTTCTGATAACCTTTATATAACCGTTTACTACTATGAAAGTTTTGGACTTTAGGTTAGCAAGATTGTTAACGTTTTCGTACACGACTGTTGCAACTGCGGTAATGCGATTTTTTGAAACTTTGAAATTTGAAAGTAGGTTTAGCTGCAA
>SMGT01016076.1:3727-29514 GCA_004794575.1 Lanistes nyassanus
CAGACAGACAGACAGACAGACAGACAGACAGACAGACAGACAGACAGACACAGACACAATATATATATATATATATGTTTTTTTAAAATCTTATGTACAATAATTTCTTCTAAATAAGTACACCAAATTTAGAATAATACACAAGCACAAACGCAAACGAGGGTGCACACACATGCATATTCTGGTTCAACCACTCACACATATACATACACAAGTTTTAAATAGCACTACAATGAGTGCAGTAAATGGCTGTCTTCTGTACTTGTATGGTAGTGGAATTCTCTGAGCATTCGCACTGTATAAAACATACTACTCAAATGGATGGAAAGACCAGCTGCATTTTGACAGGCAGGTCACAATTCGCAAAATTGTGTAATTTGCAAAATTAAAAACATTTGACGCCATACATTTGAATGCCCCATTTTTTCCTGCTGCAACAGTGAACATCACTGTGGAAATCAGACTATGACAGTGATGCTGACCACGTCTGGGCGAGATTGGTAGGGTACAAAGGACATCAGGGTCACTTCGTGCGCTCTGACCTCTACAACCAGGCAGAAAATTTGTCAGCGAGAACAGAAAACCGGAACGTCAACAATCGACGTCTACACAGGATCGTCTTGTCGGCTTTACCGAACAGAATCGCAGAAGCAGCACACTCGGGGAGGATGGGGGGGGGGGCTGGGAGCAGCCAGCAGTGTCACCGCCAGCGGCCAGAGGATTGGGAAGAGGTTACTTGCGTTGAAGACGTGCCGCAATACGGAGTGTCCTGACGCTGGCTCATCGTGCTGCTCGGCGGGGCCACAGAGAGGACATTCTGCAGCCCCTCGCACTGCCAGCTCTGCAGGCAATAGGACCAGGCACCATTTTCCGGGGTGACAATGTCCAGACTCAATGGGCTCGGGTCGTCAACACCTTACTGCACAAGCAGTAAGTGACTCGCATAGGCTGGCCAGGACATTTAGCGACCTTAACCAGATCGATCACCTGTGGGATGTTCTGGGCCGTCTGTAGTATTACTTACTCACAAGTAGATGGTCACGGCACCACGAAATCGACGTAACATTACCATGAAGGCACCACGGAATCAATTTTACTTTACCATCACGGCACCACGAAATCGATGTAGCCTAGTTGGAGTCGCTCGCCACAAAACCGAAACAAGCCGGTCACGTTCAAGAGTTTTATTCATCTTCCTCATAACGTGAGTTTTTCTCCTCGCTATTCAATTCCATCCATAAGTCTACTGTTGGGACCCGTGCATAGTTTCGAGCCCTCTGTCCACAGATATTTTCTCTAGTCCTTCATCCTGGGTCCTTCATCCTCCCTAACTGTCTGTCTCTGTATCCATCCCCTACCTCCATCTGATGGTCTCCCCTCCACTGGTCCTACCAAGGCTTATATAGTCCCTCCTCCATGGCAGGGTACTGAATGCTCGTGGTCTGCATGCGTGGCTATGATGGGCAGCTACATCCCTGGTGACCTTAGTGTACCGTGAATGTTTCGGTTCATGCTGTCTCTGTATGGGGCTACATGAGTTCGGGATGGCATTTGTCTGATCGATCAATTATGTCCACCCTCCCGTGCGTGGGATTTTAGTCTGCATCTCTGTTGCATGAAATATGCTGCACTTATTTTGTAGTCTATTTCTAAACAACCTACAAGAGACGCAAATTGTTACACCTCACCTGCGGGCGAACCGCCCACCGCCAGCTAATTTTAAACAGTGATTTATTTTGCTTCATGAGGAGTGACAGGCGATACCGAAAAAGACTCTGGGACATCGGCTCAGTGCATGGGACAAAAATGCCTTGCGTGGAGGACGCACGAATTTTTTGACATTCATTATTCTGTTTGCATCTGATTTGAAGTGGGTTGGGTCTTTCATGGGCGGGGGTGTTGCTGCTGCCAATGTCTTACCAGCATCACACCTTGACAATCTAACTTTGCTGATGTCTTACTCAAAAAACACAGACATTTAAAACAGCGGTCTTTCCACTCCGTAGTCTAAGGGAACCACTGCGTTTAATCAGTGGCTTAGCCTAGTTATAAGACTGTGTGTTTTCCCTTCTTGCATGTGTGGGTAAAAGGATTATGGGGCTGTATGTTGGAATGTGGCTAGGTTGGATGTGGTGGAGCAAGATGGAATAGCGAGTGAATCTGCATGAGTGCAGATGTAAAAGTTCTTTTTCCAGTACTGTGCGTTCTTTATATACATATATATTCTCTATGACAGAGTTTAGACAAACGCATCTGACTTGCAAAGTGGAGGTTGGAAGTCATCTTCACAGGAAACACAGCTGCCATTCACATTGTCACAGACAGAGCTATTGGCACGACGACCACAAGTCGTTGTACAGTTCTCGCCATAAAAACCGCTTGCACATTATGAAAATAGTGTCGAGTGCTAGATGTGAACAATTGCATCCTGCCTCGAGACCTTTCAACTTTTTTTTGCGGGAGGATTCTGATTTCGTCCACCAGCATCTTTTGATATTCCGACCCCGCTGCGATTATTGTACTATGGCAGGACGGCTCTAACTAAAGCAACAAATTGATATCCAATGTGTTTTGATTACAAATGCAGGCAAACGTCATAAAAAAGTTCCGCTGACCTTTACAGAGTGGAGTCTGGAACCCAGGTATACAGGAGTTACAGCTACCATCCACTTTGTCACACACCGGGCCTTCGGCACAGTTGCCACAAGTCTGGGTACAGTCGACCCCATACCTACCGTCAAGACACCCTGTAAGGAGGTACGCTTTTATAAATAGCTTGTATTGAAATGACGTTTAACAGTTTTTAATATTAATTAACAATTAACAACGCATTATTATACTTCACATTTCGTCCATCACTAACAAGAATCTTGCAAAGATTAATGTGCACCCGTTTCAACTCCTCATATTCTGAAAAGAAGAAGACGTGACTGCCGCTGTAGGAAAATGCAATACATGTACTTACCATGACCCAAAGTGCTGTATTCTCAATTAGCGATCCCTATGAGCACCTTTCACAAAAAAACATACCCACCAATACAACCCTGGTAAGGCCCCTCTGCGCATGCGCACACCACGCGCTACCCGTGCTCACAGCTCATTGACCAGGTCACCCTAACTTTCTCGAGCCAGAGAACCAAACCAGCGGGGAGGAGGGTGGGTCTATGATGGGTCATGGTAAGTATTGCTAAAGAAACACACATTTAGATAAAGAAATTTGCATTTTCTTGTCACAATACTGGACCATGACCCAAAGTGCTGACTAGCACAAAAAGGAGGTGGGCGACACCAGAAAAATTACAAGGGTTAGGAGGACGGAGCCGAGCAGAGGTGCTGGGTGACGACATCAGCTGCAACCCCAAAAGTGCGTACTCCTGGCGGCAAGAAAGATCCCTAAGGGAGAGAAGGATCTTACGAGCGCCAGTAGGCCACTCGCAGAACTTCTTGGAACGAGTGCGCCCAAGAAGTGAGCGAGTCGGCCCATGCCTGAACCTCATGCACGCAAGCAGCTGCCAAGTGCAGGGAGGGTGCTGCGTGCCGCTGTTGAAGTCGGCGTGAAATATGCACGCCGCACGAAAGGTGAGACCCAGTGAGAGAAAAAGGCGTTCGAATCGCTGGTGGTAGGCCATGGGCAAAACGTAAGCGACGCGTAGGACGTCTGTATGCACCCAAGCTCGGTCTGGACAGCTGACTAGGTCAGGTGCGCATGCAGCCAGGATCGTGGACCAGGGCAAGATAGTGACTGTCAGGGACCAGTCACCAGGTCTCTGAATCGTGACCAGAAAGCTCCATACCAGAGTGTGCATGGCAATGCAAACAGGTGCAGTCAATACACCCGCCAGCGCGCAAAAGCAGAGTCGCACGGCAGCGAAGTCTGCCTCAGGGCGGAAAAAAACCGTGCACCCCTCGATGTAAACGGACTGCTGGCTTTAGCCAAAACAGCAGAAACCATGACCCTGGACACATCCCTTAGAGCCGTCTCTAATGGTCGACCAGTGACCGCCGGAAACTCGGCGAGGAAGGGGGGCCTGGCGCCTGCTGGAAGCAAGACCAGACCTTCATGTGAGACCTGAAGATACCCGGGTGGAAGGGACTCAAGGGCCAGCCTCGAAGTGCTAGTGCATGGCTTGGGTAGGCACCGGAAGGTACCCACGGGCCGTCTGGGAGGAGGAAGACAAAGCTTCTGGTGGGAGGATGCATGCAGGCGGTGTGGACCCAACCAGTACTCCTGCCATGCCTCCCTCAGAGAAGCCTGCACCATCGGTGACGCACGCAAGCGAGGGCCCGCGAGCACGGTACCAGAAGGTGGACGGAAGAGCACCAGGACATGTCCTGTGCGGTTTCCGGCTGTCCCCGCACTGCGCACTGTGGAGTGGTCTCCCGCAGGAGAGCCGCCAACTCCCATCTGGAGTGGAGAAGAGTAACTGGCTTCTCATGCGCCGTCTCAGTGCCGTAGGCATATGAGAACAAACCCCCTTCTAACTCTTCCTGCGTCGCCCCAGGAGAGGAAACGGGAGAGTAGACAACAAAGCAGTGTGCACCCTCGGCAATTGTGCACCCTCGGCAATTGCGCACCCCGCAGGCGACAAAAGAGGTGGACGATGGCTACCCTGACCGGAAATCGGAAAAGGGGGAGGGGTGGCTGCACCCGGGAGTGAGGTGACCGCCGGCGGTTCCCCCACCCCACCCCACTCGACCGGAACGACCCCAGGGGTGAAACGGACGAGTGACATGCGATGCCCTCGCCACCAGAAGGAAGCGCGAGGTGCAGTCCACCAGCGGCGATCCTAGCTTTCCCTGTTGTTTAAGAGAAGATGGCGATCACTACCCCCACTGGAATGCACTTTGTCATACAAGGCAAAGCTCCATGGCACGGGCAGGACCCAAATGGGGGGGGGGTGTCGGTGTGACATACACATACACTTTATTTAGCCGAGCGACAATTGCGATGCACCAGGAAAATGTCCTGATGTTGGTAAATACATATGTAGAACATAAAAAAATGTAGACAAAACGTATAGAATAGACTACATGCTCTCCCCGACACGCGCAGCTAATTCACACACGTTCGATGCGCCCCTGCTGCGTTGTGCACACACACACACACAAGCACAGGGAAACGGGCTGGCACACGTGCAAACACACCCAACCCACGGACTGCTTAGAGTGACTAAGTACACTGTTTTCAGGAGGAAGGAGGACAGCGCCTGTAGTCACGACCAGCGACAGCCTGAGGAAAGAAGCTGGAGGTGAAGCGCTTGTAGGAAGAGCGCCGTTGCCGAAGACGTCTCCCGGAAGGTAGCAGCTGGAACAGCCGTTGGCAGGTGAGACGTGTCTGACACGATCTTCTTAGGTGTGTTGGCGGTACGCTTAACGTAGATGAGGGCCAGTGACGGCAGATCGCGCCCAGTTACTCTACAGCCAGTGCGTTCCACGCGATCCATCCTCCCTTTTGTTTCGAGGCGGTTCCACCGTACCAGACGCTCTCGATAGTGGCTCGGTAGAACTGGACAAGGATGTCGCTGTCGAGACTGAACTTCTTCAGCTTGCGCAGGAAGTAAAGACTGCGCCTTTGTGATAGCGACGTCAAAACTGTCGTCCCACTTAAGACCGCTGGATATGGCGGTGCCCAGGAACTTCAGAACCACCATCAATGGCATACGTGAAAGTATACATACAGCGAGTTTTTTCTGCACAGTTGATTTCAGTTACCTCATTGCTGCTGGATTTCTCTAAATTTGAAAAGATATTTACCTTAATCTTTTCAGGTAAACAATTTATTCAGCATTTTTTTACTTGTAAAAATCAGTTTGTTTCTTTTTTGTAGCACGTACTGTTATTTCTTGGGATTTTTACACAAGCGGACTAAAAAAAAAAGGCACACAGAACGACCACAGACAATTCAATATGGCGGCAGCTGAAGGGTTAAATCAGTTGTTGGTCTTTACACTAATGAATGAGAGACCCTTCAGCTTCATTGTGACAACCGGTTTGTGTTTGACGTCACATATCACGCTACTCATGCAGTTTGCACTGGTCTTTTAATTCTTTTGAGCAGTAGGCTATAACTTGTTCTGGAAATGTTTGGCACAAGTGCCAGCAGGTGACTTTGTCGTTATTCAGAATTTTGCAAACAAAAAAGTTAACAGGCACAAGCCTGTTTGTGATAGCAACAAAAGAATTACCTGCACACTTAGGTGATGCCCACGACCCATCCACACAGGTGCACGTGCCGTTGACTGTGTCACAAGTTCTGTTCACACATCCATCGCCACAGGGGCTGGAGCAGTTGTCTCCCCAGAATGCCATCGCGCAGCCTGCATAAACGCACCGTTTGGGAAAACCCTATATACAGAAATCTTCCACTATTAATTTGTCGTGATCATATCCAGTACTGAAAATATAACCTCACAACATATAACTTCTCAAACAATTGGGCCAAAGGATGTCCCATGACCTTTTACGTCATAGGAGGGTAGGGTTTTTGGAAACCCCCCTCCTACACACACACACACACACGAACGCACGGTTTGGGGAACGTTTAGCTGGACAAATGGAACTATCTGACTGTAATTCGTAGTGATCATATTTAGTACCGAAAATATAACATCACATAATGTGAAATAAAGAAGGTGAACTTCTTTTACAGGCTGTCCTAAGGATGTCCCGTGACATTATAGGTCGTAGGGGAGGCGGGTTTTTGAGACCCCAACCTTTCTGTTGGTCAGCATCGCGAGGGCGGTTCTCAACTACTCTCCCGCGCTGGCTGACCCATGGGTCAGGTACCTTTTCACAGTTGGGTGAACTGTGTTGCGGGAACTTCCCCGATACAGATATTCTAACAGACATTCAGTAAAAAAGAAAGATCACACACATTGTAAAAACTGGAGTACAGATTAGAGAGGTCCTTCTGGATACATTGCTGTCCATTACATTCAAACTTAAGACGTAATAAATTGTCCTGTTAAGCCTGAAGAAACTGAAGATCTACTTAAACGCATACATACACGCACACACACGCGCACGCGCACGCGCCCGCACACGCACACGCCCACACGCGCGCGAACACACACACACACACACACGTCAGCTTCACACGGGTTGTGAGAAATAAAGTTAATTTGACCATTCTTCGATGCGGGTGTTAGTTTGAATGAAGGGAAATCGCGAGACATGTTAAAATATAAACTTATTCTTTAAAGCAAAATATCATCTCTCCTACCCTACGATTCCGGACAAACCCATCAGTGAGTATCTGGGAAAAATGGCTTTGGTTGGTGTTGACCCCACAACCGCCATTGTTTACTTACGCTGACATAGAGGGGTTTCCCAGCCTGACCGACACTGGCACGTGCCGTCAGTCTTGTTACAGGTGTCGTTACATCCTCCCCCACAGGTGTTGTAACAGTTGTTTGACACGTTGTACCGACCGTCTTCACAGTCTGTCAGCATGGAGTATACAATGTGTGTGAGTCAAAACTCAATTCTATGAGAGCTCATTTTCTTCCCCCAGTGTCCCAGTAAAACAGACAAGGACGAATGTGTCTAGCGATGTAGATATTTCTGTGTAGACTAGTGAAAGGAAACATCAATGAAGTCAATGTAGTAGCAAACTGATGTAGAATACACGCCTCTTTTCTCCGAGCGAACACACAATTTCACTAGCGCTTAAGTACTCGTCTTATCGTCCTAGTCAACAGAAATCCTTTGGGTAATGTTTGTATACCTTATCAGTTAGTCAGGCATATAAATAATAAGTTACATGTATATCCTGAAAGAAATATACACAACACAGACAGACTGACGGACGGACGGAGTTCAATGTTTCGTGACATATATGTATATGAGTGTGCATTTCGTTAAGTACTGATCATCAGGGTACAGCAGACCTTTGCACTCTGGCCGTTTGAAGCCTGTTTTGCAGGATGTACAGCTGCCTGTCACCTTGTCACAGATGGCGTCACCTTCACAGTTACCACAAGTCTGCCTGCAGTCAGTTCCATACCGACCGTCTTCACACACTGTAAGCAGTTTAGCCAAAAAATGTCTTAGAAACTTATAAGTAATGTCTTATCGCCTTATTCATATTTACTGACAGCCCCCACTATTTATAGTAACTGTCCAGACAGTTTATCTTTTTTTTTTTGAGATCTGCAAGTGAGTCTGACACTATACATAAATCGTCGGCATATATGAGGAGACATATACCCAGTGAGTCTCTTAAAGTATCAAGTCCCCGTGAACTGTAACCAGATAACTGTACATGTGGTTCTGACAGAAAAATGGTGAAAAGCAATGATAGTGTCACGACGGGCCGTACCTTAACTTACTGGACTCGACTTCTCCAGAATTACTGAACAAACTTTTATGGTGATCTCGTAAATATAAAATTAATTGAGCGATCGTCACCAAAACCTTTACTGCCTCAGGTCAATGGTTTCTACACCAACAGATGACGACGCTATGAAATAATGTGAATAACCAGAGAAATCTACCGAGGGAAAAGATTCTCATATTCAGACACGCTCGCTCAGTCTCACACAGGCAAAACACTACTAGCTCAAGAGCCCCCACCCTCGTAAAACACACAACTGCAGCGAACCGTTATTCAACATATATTTCAAACACTAACTGACTCGACAACATCAAATATATCTACAGATTATTTACAGAGAATCACCGTGCTCGTGTCTAGGGTAAGACGCTGCCTGATTTCGTCATAGTAGTATTCTCAACTACTCTCCCGCGCTGACCCATGGGTCAGGTACCTATTCACAGTTGGGTGAATCGGGGGACTGTGTTGCGGGAACTGGTAATAAACCAGCACCTTTGGGTAACCGCCTGTAACCGCTCGGTCATCCGCTTCCCCGATACAGAGATTCAGTAAAAAAAAAGAAAGATCACACACGTTGTAAAAACTGGAGTAAACATTAGAGAGCTCCTTCTGGATACATTGCTGTCCATTACATTCAAACGTAATAAATCGTCCTGTTAAGCCTGAAGAAACTGAAGACCTACTTAAACGCATACATGCACAAACACGCGCACGCGCGCAGGCACACAAAACACGCGCGCGCGCGCACACACACGCAAACACACACACGCAAACACACACACGCACGCACACACACACTTCAGCTTCACACGGGTTGTGAGAAATAAAGTTTATTTGACCATTTTTCGATGCGGGTGTTAGTTTGAATGAAGGGAAGTCGTGAGACATGTTAAAATATAAACTTATTCTTTAAAGCAAAATACCATCTCTCCTACCGTACGGTTCCGGACAAACCACTCAGCGAGTATCTGAGAAAAATGGGTTTATATGGTGTTGACCCCACAACCACCATTGTTTACTTACGCTGACATAGAGGGGTTTTCCAGCCTGGCCGACACTGACACGTGCCGTCAGTCTTGTTACAGGTGTGGTTACATCCTCCCCCACAGGTGTTTTGACAGTTGTTTGACACGTTGTAGTGACCGTCTTCACAGTCTGTCAGCATGGAATATACAACGTGTGTGAGTTGAATCCTTTGGGTAATGTTTGTATACCTTATCAGTTAGTCAGGCATATAACTAATAAGTTACATGTATATCCTGAAAGAAATATACACAAGACAGACAGACAGACAGACAGACAGACAGACAGACAGACAGACAGACAGACAGAGCTCAATGTTTCGTGAAATCTATGTATACGGGTGTGCATTTCTTTAAGTACTGATCATCAGGGTACAGCAGACCTTTGCACTCTGGCCGTTTGAAGCCTGTTTTGCAGGATGTACAACTGCCTGTCGACTTGTCACAGATGGCGTTACCTTCACAGTTACCACAAGTCTGCGTACAGTTAGTTCCATACCGACCGTCTTCACATACTGTAAACAGTTTGAGAAAAACGTGCCGGCACGTGTAGAAAAACAATGTCGTGACACTGTGTACAAGGAATGGCAAGGACTTTTTGATTTCTTCAACTTCAGTTGTGTTTCCATCAAAGGATTTTACAAATTATGGAACAAGGTCCAAGACACACGGTAAGAAATGAGTTTTCTTTATTTATTGTAGTTCGATAATATGTTTAAATCATTTTTCTATTGTTTTGGGGGATTTTTTAATGAATTTTTGAAAAAAGGCGAAAAACCCTGCGGCCACGGGGACGGTTCGAGCTACGAAGGCTGCGTCACGATTGTGTTAACCAAAACATTTCTTAGAAACTGATACGTAATGTCTTATAGTCTTATCCATATTTACTGACAGCCCCCACTATTTATAGTAACTTTCTAGACAGTTTATCTTCTTTTTTTAAGATCTGCAAGTGAGTCTGACACTATACATATAACGTTGGCATATATGAGGAGTGAGCCTGTAAAAGTATCAAGTCTCCGTGAACTGTACATGTGGTTCTGACAGGAACATGGAGAAAAGCAATGACAGCACCCGAAATCACAGAGTTTGGGTCGTTAACACCTTACTGCACAAGCAGTAACTCGCATGGACTGGCCAGCACGTTTACCGACCTTAACCTAATCGAGCAACTGTGTGATGTGCTGGGTCGTCACCTGCGGGAAAACCACCCACCGCCAGCTGATTTTAAACAATTATTCATTTTTCTTCATTGGGAATGACAGGCGATACTGAAAAAGACTCTGGGACACTGGCTCAGTGCATGCGACAAAAATGCCTTGCGTGGAGGACGCACGCATTTTTTAACATTCATTATTCTGTTTGCATCTGATTTGAAGTGGGTTGGGTTTTTCGTGGATGGGAATGTTTCTGCCAATGTCTTACTAGCAGTACACCTTCACTGTCTAACTTGGCTGAGGTCTTAACGTAAACAATGTGCCTGTCTAAGGGAACCAACTGCGTTTAATGAGTATCTTAGCCGGTCCATGTTATCAGGTTATTTACCTTTGAACATGAATTTAGGTTGGTTTGGCAATACATAGACCGTTTTATGACTACACAATACACAGTACACTTTGTCACCGCTGGGCGAATTTTTATTTATTTATTTGTTTGTTTTTTTTTGCTCTTGACGGGCCGTGCCCTGTGCTCGCTAAGACGACCACCGTCAAGAGAGTGACATACGTAGGTGGAAATATCACTGTATTACTGTATTTAATATCACTTCTCAATCATATGGCCTAGCCTACAGTCTCCAACAAAGAACCATAAAACAAAGTAATACAGTGAACACAAAGAAAGAAGAATGTATTGTTGATATAAACAGCGTGCATTTACAACCAAGACGTCCCGCAATTTCTTTCTGTTCTAGGTCTGCAATAGCATAGAATACCATCCTACATCACCCGCCTCCCAGTTAAATACAATAAGAAACCACGTACCTTATTCTCTTCTTTGCATACGAGAAAAGAGTGGCCAAAATGGCATACGTGACAGTATACGTCTTTTAAGGTAAACATTTTATTCAGCATTCGTTTACATTTAAAAATCAGTCTGTTTCTTATCTGTAGCGCGTACTGTTATTTCTCGGGATTTTTACCCAAGCGCCCTAAAACGCATGTCAGATGGAACGACCACAGACAATTCAATATGGCGGCAGCTGAAGGGTTAAATCGGTTGTTGTTCGTATGTAACCCACTGTGTCCCGTGACATCTTAGGTCAGAAGACAGTAGTGGATTTGAGACCCCAACCTTTCTGTGGGTCAGCATCGCGAGGGCAGTTCTCAACTACTCTCCCTCGCTCCCTCGTACCATTAGTCAGGTACCTATTCACAGTTGGGTGAACTGGGGGACTGTGTTGCGGGAACTGGTATTAAACCAGCACCTTTGGGTAACCGCCGGATAAACCTAGTCCAAGTAAAAAGTTAACCAAAACATATCTTAGAAACTTATAAGAACTTTAAATTATCTTCTACAAACAATCGTGTGATATCTCAAAATGCGACACGTTGTAAAGTTGACAGCCATATTTCTTTATCGAACACCTTTTACAATTTTCCGTGTGTTTGGTGTTTGCCCTTCCTGCATGTATGTGTGTATGAACGGATTATGGGGCTGTATGTTGGAATGCGACTTTGTTGGATGTGGTGAAGCAAGGTGGAACAGCGAATGAATCTGCATGGGTGCCATGATGTGTACGCTCTTTTTAAAGTACTGTGCGTTCTTTATATATATATCCTCTATGACAGACTTTAGAAAAATAGCATCTGACCTTTGCAAAGTGGACGTTGGAAACCAGCTTCACAGGATACACAGCTGCCATTCTTATTGTCACAGACAGAGTTATTGGCACAGCGACCACAAGTCTGTTTACAGTTCTCTCCATAAAAGCCGTTTGCACACGCTGAAAAGAGTGTAACAACGTCATGTGTAAGATGTGAACTCTCACATGGTGCCTCGAGACCTTTTAACTTTTTTTACGGACGGAGTCTGATTTCGCCCACCAGCATCTTATGATACTCCGACCCCTCTGTAATTATTGTGCTATTGCAAGGCAGCCCTAACTCAAGCAGCAAAAATGCTATTTACTGTGTTTTGATTACAGTGCACGCAAATGTCATGAAAACAGGATTTACATCTACTGACCTGTACAGAGTGGAATCTGGAACCCAGGTATACAGGGGTTACAGCTACCATTCACTTTGTGACACACCTGGCCTTCTGCACAGCTGCCACAAGTCTGGGTACAGTTGACCCCATACCTACCGTCAGCACACTCTGTAAGGAGGTAAGTGTAAAGAAACAGCTGGGAGCGTGAATGGGGTTTGTAATATTAATTAACAATTAACAATTGAATATTATTTTTCACATTTCGTCCAGCACCAACAACCATCTTGCAAAGCTTGTGCACCTATTCCAACTTGTGATATTCTCTAAAACCCCAAATCTGAGACCAATACATCATGATTGATTTAATCTTTACACCAAATGCATGGAATACAGTGTCAGCTTTCATATCGTATAACAGATAGTATAGCCTTCTAATCCACACCAAAGCTCTTCTTCCTTTTCCAGCCTCATAACACATTTAGTTTACTTCAGGGTTGTCGAAATGAGACTCCAAGGTAACAATAACAGGGTTTGATCTGAACTGACCTGCCCGCATCGAACCATTTTCAGAAATTTTGACAAAACCTCCATTTATAAAAACGACCACCTTCGTCTCATCCATATTTACTGATAGCCCCCACTTTTTACAGTAACTTCTCAGACAGTTTATTTTCTTTTGGAGATCTGCAAGTGAGTTTGACCCAGGAGCTAAATCGTCGGCATACGTGAGGAGATATATACCCAGTGAGTCTGTGAAAGAATCAATTCTCTGTGAACCTTTACAGGTAGTTCTGACAGGAAAATGGATAAGAGCAGCGGAGTCAACACACATCTTTATCTGACCCCGACATACACTCTGACCCCCGACATACAGTCTGACGCCCAACGTATAGTCTGACCCCCCCCCCCCGACATACAGTCTGACCCCCCGACAGAAGTCTGACCTCCGACATATAGTCCGACCCCAAGACATACAGTTCGGACCCACGACATACAGTCTGACCCCCGACATATTGTCTGACCCCCGACATACAGTTTGACCCCATGACATCCAGTCTGACCCCCGTAGTATGTCACATGTCACTCCTAGGTTATCACCTGTCACTCTTAGTTTAGCTTGGTTGCTCCTCCCCCTCCCGACACCTTGGAGAGGTGGGCGCTACGTCATTAGCCATAGACAGGCTCTGCCCCCACCTTCTGCCAGAACTGGTTTGAACTAGAATAGGTGGTTTCTGGAAACGCAGTACGAGAAAGGAAAGGGTACTTAAGCCTGGACATTGGATAGGGGAGATACACACACAGAGAGAGGACAGGACATGGAGAGAGAGTTAATGTAGGAAGACCAAGAGAAGCGGACACGTGTAGATCCACGGACCTCTACCCCTCGCCATCTTAGCCAGGACGAAAGAGCTTCAGCTAGTAACTCACGCTTAATACACGGGGCTGTATTTCGCCGACAAGTCTACAAGACAAAGACTCGTAAGTGACTAATGCTGTAGCGCCTTATAGGACTGCTCTTACCATAAACGTATCTGAGAGTCTGGGACTCGGGTTCAATTAAGATAGGTGGTTTTATCCTGCCGGAGACAGGAGATGTCATAAGCTAGTGGCCGGGCAATAACGCCAAGAGGAGGTAAGAGTGTAGTGCTGATCGTGGCAGTGTCATAGCTTTCTTGTTGGTCGTTGAATAGCTTTGGAATTGCGTATCGCAGAAGTAGTGGTTTGAGTAGTGACGAGAGTAGGAGCTCTGTTGTTGGTCACTTACTGTATGTGTGTATTGAGCGGGATCATAGGCCGTTTTGCAGTTTGATTCCCCCTCTGGAGTTTGATTATCTTCTTTGTCTGATACCACGTGGTATGACGTAATCAGACAGCGTCTTACCCTAGACACCAGCACGGTGATTCTCTGTAAATAATCTGCAGATATATTTGATGTTGTCGAGTCAGTGTTTGAAATATATGTTGAATAACGGTTCGCCGCAGTTGTGTTTTACGAGCGTGTCTCTTTCTTATAGTTGGTACTAGTTTAATTAGTCTTTGGGGGATGCCTATTTGGTATAATTTCTGCATCAAGCCATTGTGCCAAAGCATGTCATTTGCTTTTTCTATATCCAAGAAAACTCCACATAGATTGACATTTTTTCCAGTTTTTGTGTTTATTGTTTCCTGTTGTAGAGCTGTTATGTTGTCTATTGTGCTACGTTTCTTCCTAAATTCACTTTGTTTTGGGGGCAGGATGTTTTTGGTTTCACAGAAAAAGTTTAGTCTATTTTTGAGGATTGCTTTTAAGGTTTTTCCTAGCCGAGATGTAATTGCTATTGGTCTGTAGCTAGAGGGGGCTCTCTTATTTTTGCCAGGCTTAGGGATTGGTATAACAACTGCTACTTTCCAGCTACTTGGAAATATACCTTTCTCAAGGACGTCGTTAAAAAGATGTAAGACTAATGTTTAACATCTCGTAAGTTATGAGGTCGGGGCCTGGAGCTGAATCGGACTTTTTAGATTTTGTGCTAGTACGAGTTCTTCCATGAATAAAGTCAGAGTCTAAATTTCAGTTTGAGCTGGCTTCTTGAAACACCTCTGCCAGGAGGTTAGCTTTATCTTCATTTGTTTCATACTTTTGTTTGTCTTTTAGTAGGGTGGGCATGGTGGTCCAGGGACCATTGTTAAGTCTAGGTTCGAATCTAGGTCTACGGTTTCTGTGAACTTATGCCATTCTTCTCTTTTGGCTTGTAGTATAGTAGATTTGGCTAAGGATTTTGGTTTTAAGTATTCTATCCTATTTTCTACATTTTTATGTTTCTTCCATAATTTGAGTTTGTGTTTTCTTGACCCGCAATTTTTTTAGTTTTGTTAATGCCTGCTGGTGTAGCCATTTTAACTGAGTTTATTATGGCTTCTGTCAGCTTTTTAGTTTTTTGTTTCTATGTCATCTTCGTTTTGCCATATGTACCTTATTTCAGTTTCTGCCTACTGATCCCAGTTGGTACGTTTGACATGTAGTCTGGTTGGGTCATCTTGGGGTTTGACTGGTTCTGCTTTTAGCATGGAAATTAAAATTGGGAACTGGTCGCTACCTAGTGTCTCATCACCATTTACTTCCCAGTCTAGACTGCCAGCTAGGGTTGGGGTGCAAATTGTTAAGTCTATTGTTGATATTTGGTCTGAATTGCCCTGACAAAAGATGTGGGTGGGTTCCCCATTATTTAGCAGCACTAAGTTTGTGTTGTCTAGAGCCTCTTCTATCATTTTCCCTCCCTTATCAGATTTGCTTTTGTTGTGGTCCCAGAGAGGATTTTTAGCATTAAAGTCTCCCAGTATCACATCTCCTGAGCTAAATACTTTTGTCAAATCCTCTACTGCTAATGTGTTATATTTGTTAGGTTGCGAGATGTACACATTAACTATCTTGAGCTTTCTACCAGATGTCAATGTAATCTCAGCTATGACCATCTGTATTTCTGGGTTTCTGTTGTGGTTTATTTCGTTGCTGTGATGTCATTTCTAACATATATATTGCTACCCCTCCTCCTCTTTTAGGTGTAGGTCTAGATTTGAATATTGGGGGATATTTATATACCCAGAGTGGGACAGAGTGAAGTTTCTTTCTTGAAGGGCAATAACTTCAGGCATGTTATTTTTTATGGAGTTTAGCAATTCTATTTTATTGCTATTTAGTGCCCTGCGGTTCCACTGCATAAACCTCACCATTCGAACATCCATTTTAGATCAAAAAGTTCATTAATCGTGACAGTGTTTTTAGCATGCTAGTTAACAATGACATGTTGGGTTTGAGGTTAAGGTTATCATCCTGGGTGATCTTGCTTAAGTATTTGTTTATGTTATCCATTTGTGTCAAGACTTCTTCTGTCAACGTCTCTATTTCGTCTGGGTTGTCAGATTTCTTGGTCTGTGGTCGGTTCTCAGTCTGTGTGGCGATCAACATTTGCGGTCGGGTGCCTGAGCCCTGAACTCGGACTTGCAAGAAAAAACTACCCGTTCGGGGTGGTGGCCTGTGGCCCGGAGGGTTGTTCGCCCCCACCTCGCAGCCGACCCCCTCTCAGGGTGACGGGTCAACCGGGGGACGGGGTGCGAGTTCCTCTCGCTCTCAGCCGGCTACCTTCCCCGCTCCACTGCGCGTTCTCCCGGCTTGCTGTTTTGGTGAGCCCATCGGGTCGACCGTAACAATTTGCTCTACCTCCCGATTGGGTAGGCAACAAGACGCCAAAAAAATCATAACAAACACTACCGAGTCACACCGTGTGAACAGAAGCAGAAACGGTGTATTTATGTGTATAGTCCCGACAGCGTGGGCAACCCGTCAATGACCAGCTAAGTCACAATCTATGACTTTTTAAAAATATATTTTGTTAACTTTTATTCATTTATCTGTATGATATCATGTTTGTCACATTTTATAACTAACATTTCATTTACTGGTAACACAGACGCCTTTGTGTCTTATCCAGGTGAATGTCGGATCAGCAAGTTTCCCTTGCATATCGATGTCTAATATGCTTACGTGTGAATCCAATAAACGTTTCATTGCAGCAGACAAATAAAGTTTGTTACAATGGGTTCACTCGATCTGTCTCCAGTGCTGGTTTGACTGCTTTTCCACAGTCACCCCAGGATTCTGTAGCTTCCTGTGGTTGAAGAATGTCATGGAATATCAGGTTGCTACGCTCCTACTCTTTCGACTGCCCACTTTATCTCCAGCACCATGATTTCCTATTTCACTTCCATGTTTTCCTGACCTTATTATATCCGTTTGAATTTTGTCCATTCACTGTTGCAAAGTAGCGCCAATACTGTCCAGTTTCTTGTCCGTAGCAGACACTATTCTTACATATCGGTTCTATATCTTTATCAAATCTCGGTGATTGGCTGCCCGGTATTTGATTTAACAAAGGTTTTGTTTGACGTTTGAAAGGCCAAGGGTTGGGATCAATGTCTTCACATCGTAACACTAGCAGCAGGTGGCTCGAGAACACGCCGAACTGCTTGGCACCTCGTTCCCAACCTCCCTATCCAGGAACAACTACACAACAACGTGTAAATAGGCACAATTTCACGACAACGTGTAAATTACTACTTAGTGAGAAAGTCAAGAGCTCTTCACTACAACCTGTCACTTTTTCGAGAGTACAGCTCGACCCCCGTTTGTAAGGGAGAGAGAGAGAGAGAGAGAGAGAGAGAGAGAGAGTGTGTGTGTGTGTGTATGTTGATAGAGCCAGTTGTGGCAAAGGAGTAGGAAGCCAGAAAACCGAGCAAAGAAAAATTTCGTCTGACCTTCACAAAGTGGAGGCTGGAACCCAATGTCACAGGACGTACAGTTGCCATTGACCTTGCTACAGATAGAGTTTCCAGCACAGTGACCACAGGTCTGTGTGCAATTTCCATACCACCCGTCCTCACACACTGCACAGGAATTCAAACCCCAATATTTTGTAAAGAAAAAAGTTGGCAATAACTGACGGACGGACGGACGGATGGACGGACGGATGGACGGACGGACGGACGGATGGACAGAACAACTGACTCTCTCACTCACCCACCCATTAACTAACTCACTTGCTCGGTCACTCACTCACAGAGTAAGACAATGACAAGAAGTACAGTGTGAATGAGTGAGCTTTTGCAATCAAAAATTAAATTTTACGTACCCCACACCTGCACTTCACAAATATTTATCGTATATCCACCACCTGAGGAAGAACTACAGTCTCTTGTTATGTTGATCACTCGTCCTTCACGACGCACTGTGACGTCATACCGATCGTTGTTCCAGCCACTTTCATCAGTGAATCTTTTAACAAGTTGTCCGTCGACGGAAACATTAACGCAGACCATCCTGTATGTAACTGGAGTCAGACAAGAAACACGTAATAACAAAGTGGGTCAGTGGTAGACTTTCCTCCCTCCCCTTGTTTTTTTTTCTCTGCACAAGCAAATAATCCAAAAGGCTTGTAACCACATTTTACGCAATAATAACGAACGATGCCTAAGAACAATTTAATAAAAACAGGAGAACTGGGCCAAGCTAGAAAAGGACAAAGACGAAGACAATCTACATATTTCGGGGCACTACCCCTTCATCAGGACGACACAAAAACGACGAAAAAACGAAAAAGATAAAGACTTGGCTGCAGTAGATGTGGCGCGTGGACTGCATCGCAGGAGAATGAACCAGGGATATTGAGTAAGAGGGGTAAAGAGGGGCCGCCAATCGCAAGGTGGGTAGGAAAGAGTAGAGAAGGGTGGGGGTGGAGAGTGGGCGGGAGAGAGAGAGAGAAAACAGCACCGGTAAGGGGGGAGAGAGAGTGTGTGGGAGGGATGTGAGAGAAAAAGTAAGAAAGAGACAGAGGGGTGAGGGGGAAAAGGAGGGAGGGGGAGGGTCAGTGTTTACGGTTGAGTCCTGTCGGTGCCATGGTGCCAAAATGGGTAAGATTGTCTTCGTCTTTGTCCTTTTCTAGCTTGGTCCAGTTCCATTGTTTTATATTTAATTTGGACTTTCCTCCAAGGGTCAGTCACTTGTTTTAATTTTAATAAAGACAGGGTTATCTCTAGCAGTATTTAATTTAAAAATAAATCACGCACAGCGTATTTTATATTTTCGCGATTTTATTGTGTATCTAGGCAGTAAACAGTGAAAGTCTGCATTTGCAAGTGAGGACGACAGTCTGACAGAATGACATATGATTAGTGTAATATATTTTGTTTGAGTCAATTATTGTTTTTCTTACAGCCACTGCGTCCGAAGATTGTAATCTTGTTGACCACAAAGGCTTGGCCCAGGTCCACCCACCAGAACTCGGTCGGGGCGTCCACTCCTGTATGGATGCAGTTCGGCGGATTGCTGTTCTCGGTAAAAAATGTGTCGTTGTTTCCATTGATCGCCGCAGAACAGGTTCCCGATTTAGGGTACTGGGAACTCATACCGCAACTTTTATTTATAGCAACATTCCCTGTAACACAAACACGAGCTTACCTGAACACAGATCTCAAAGCTGATGTAAATCACATTTTTACCAAAACAAAATACATAATTTGAAGAACATCGTAAAAAACAGACAAAATACTCGAAAACCCACTTACAAAATTTAGACAATGTTTATAGCAGCGCTTTTTGTGTCCCAATTGTATGTTTGATTAAATGCAGTCGATCTGCCTTCTTTATTGGATTGTAACGCTGTGAAAACAACTGACAAGATGCAGTCTTAGTTTTTATAAATGACATATGTTTCTGATCAAAAGCGTGAAAAATAATAGATCTTATCTCGTGAAATCAGAAGTACAGACTTACCTTATATACTGAGTTATACTGGAGACCGTACGGAATGAGGAAAAAATGTCTTACATTCATGGCATATGTGTAGCACCCTCCACACAGGGTGCGTTTTGGTCTGTTTGCACTATGTCTGTGGGTGTGTGTATGTAAGGGTGTGTCTGTACGTGCACGCGAGAGCGCATACACGTGCGTAGGGAAAAATTCATACAGTCAACGCCAAAATCTACTATTTTCCAAAAATTAATATTCTTATAGTAGTTTCTTCATAGGTGATATTTAAGCACATGGATATTGACCATTTATGTACATAATTTCCAAGAAATAATTCAAGATTTATTCTTCTTTTACAATATATAACAAAAGATGTCCATATATATATATATAGATTCATTTTGCGCACTAAAACATTCACTCACGTAGTAACCCCAGCCCACAGCCTATCAAACATGTTATTTCTCTTATGACCTTACAGGAAACTGAGAAGAGACAAAATCGCTTGCCCCACATTCTGTGTCGCTTTAGTGGCGACTGATATCAGACAACCATGACAACGGGGTTACTGAGAAAACCTTCTCCGAGTGAAACGTTAAAAACGTTCCTAATTCTAAAAAGTACTTACTCGTGTTTGCCGTCTGTGTTGCACATAAATGTAGAAACGGAGTAAATATACACAGCTTTAACATCCACGTCCACACTCCACCCGCCATTATATCGGAGTCACTGCATGCCCTCAACTTCCTTGTTTGGGACGAACAACCTGAATCCTCGATCCTGTAGTTGACGTAAACCGCAATTTTATTTTAACGCGCACTTCTAACCATATACTCGGTAATGCATGAGACCTGCTCAGTCAGGCGAACACTCACCTTGCATGTATTGTGTGGACTCGTGATCATAAAGGTGTGTTGTGTCTGTGTGCACATGCTGAGCGATGAATGAAAGATACATAAATGAGTTTAGGGTGTGCTAGATAGGTTTATAGTGGCTGGCGTACTGGCTCGATGAAGGATTTTTCTTAAAGTTTCAATCATACTTAGTTAAAAAATCTGTTTTCTTGGCCTGTTTATCCGCCATTGCTTGTACGTGGTTTGTGGCAAATCATCATATGCCTAAATCCTGTTGGAGGGAAATATATTGATATCAATATATTCGAAAGGTTTCTTTGACCCGTGGCAGTCGATATTCAAATTACTAATCAAACTGCTAGTTCTAAATTTTTTAGCAATGAACGACACCTGTTAAAATCACGATGGGTCGGGCGGGGGGGGGGGGGGGAGGAATTTGTTGCTTAACGTCCAGTCGCAAACTAAGTTCGTATAAGGACGGTGTTGCTTAGACAAAGTTTACGTGCTGCCACACGTGGGACTACTGTCACAACACGGGCCTCAGTCCCACCCAGTCACATTATACTGACACTGGGCCAACCAGTCTGTGACGGCCGGGCGGTACCTTTACTTATTGGACTTCGATTTTCCAGAATTACTGGTCAACTTTTATGGTGATCTCGTAAAAATGTAGATTTAATTGAGCAATCGTCACCAAAACCTTTACTGCAACAGGTCAATGGTTTCTACACCAAAGGGTGACGACGCTGTGAAATAATGTGAACAACTAGAGACATCTACCGAGGGAAAAGATTCTCATACTTCGACACGTTCGCTCAGTCTCACACAGTCAAAACACTTCTTGCTCAAGAGCCCCCACCCTCGTAAAACACACAACTGCAGCGAACTGTTATTCAACATATATTTCAAACACTAACTGGCTCGACAACATCAAATATATCTACAAATTATTTACAGAGAATCACCGTGCTCGTGTCTAGGGTAAGACGTTGCCTGATGACGTCATACCACGTGCAACAGACAAAGGAAATAATCAAATCAATGCAAGAGGGAAACCAAACTGCCAAACCGGCCTATGATCCCGCTCAATACACACGTACAGTAAGTGACCGACAATAGAGCTCCTACTCTTGTCGCCACTGCAACAACAACTTCTGCGATACACATTAACAAAGCTATCAAACTGAATCAATAAGTGACCACCAAAAGAGCACCTACTCTTGTCACCATTGAAACACTACTTTTCCGCTGAACACAGAGACGAGAAGTGACCGACGACAGAGCACCTACTCTGATCACTCCCGAAACTACAGCTTTACTGCAATACACATTTACAATACGTGACCGACACAAGAGCACCAACTCTGATCACTACCGAAATTACTGCTTAACTGCAATACGCGGCTCTAAAGCTATTCATCGACCGACACAGAAGCTATGACACTGTACGACCAGCACTACCTCTCTGAACCATCTTTTGGCATACCCGCCCGGCCACTGGCTTATGACGTCACCTGACTCCGGCAGGATAAAATCACCTATCTTACATCAACTCGAGTCCCAGACTCTAAGATAAGTATTTGGACAAGAGCAGTCTTACTTATAAGGCACAGTCAGCAGACACTTACTACTTTGTCTCGTAGTCGGCGCAATACACTCCAATGTATTCGCGAGATCTGCTACTGAAGCTCTTTCCACGTCTTTGGCTAAAAATGGCAAGGGTTAGGGGCTCGTGTGTCCTCCGATGTGTCCCTGTGTCGATCCCGATCGCTCTCCTATCCTGTGTCCCGATCGCTCTGTGTGTCGATCTAACGTTTTTACCTCCTTACGTAGTAAGCGTTCTGACGCACTACCCTCAAGTAAACCGGTTCTAGCCAGACTAGGGAGAGCAGGGCAGCTTCCATGACCAATGGCGTAGCATTACCCCTACCTAAGTGTTCAGAAAGGGCGGAGCGATTAACCTGGTGGTGACGTATCTCTCCCCTACTAGCTGACGAAAGGGAGGAGCTAAAAGGCTTACCTAGGAGTGACAGGTAATAGCCTAGGGTGACATGTGACACAATCCTAGCACTGTTCCCTATAGTGTCAGGCGTCTGACAGGGCAGCTACTAGATTGCCGATTTTTAAGTCTCAGGTAGCTAAGACTTGGCCGGGATACGAGTCACCGACCTCCCGCCTCGGAAGCGGACGCCTTAACCACTAGATCACCGAGGCGATCACGATGGGTCAGGAAGCACTTTCCTAACAACTCACATATGCAGCGCGTGGGGTAGGGGCTTATGCTTCGGCTTGCGACACGAATTGGATATGTGTACGCAGCAGATAGAGAGAAATCCAAGTGTGTGCGAGTCACACAGCCAGCCATTGACGTAATCGGGTTAGTAATGTCCCATGAGGTGTTTTGGGGTGGGTAGCTGGTTGGGTACAGATTTGACTACGTATCGAAGAGTGAATAAATGAGCGACTGAGAAAGATTGATTGAATAATGGAGACAGGGGTCGAGGGAGGAAAGAGAGTGTGTGTATATGTGGGTTGTTGGTGACAGCAGAGCGTGTGAGAGAGAGAAAGAAAGAGGGAGAAAGGGAGAGGAAAAGGAGAATAGAAAAAAATTACGTGTTAAAATAAAAGTAGGTCAGTGTAAAAGCTACGAAGATAACTGCGAAAGCTGCATTAGGCAGTGTAAAGGGCTTAGTGCAGTTGCTTCCGGATAGAACAAGGTTTTGTTTACACAGACAGGACACCCTGTGCGTACTTGTCGAAGGAGATTTTCATTTGTTCGCACGACAGCGGATTCAGAAAAAAACGGTGTAAGTGAATACGAGGGAATCCTAGAGCGACTTTAGATACAAAAGATCCTGTTTTCCTGTTACATCAGATGTACAGACTGACAGGCTTGTAGGTCGTAGCTGGCATACAAGGATCAAGTTAAAGATGTGTCGTGTATCAATGTTGGTTGCATGCACGCACCCCGACACATACACAAATGTCATGACGTGTTCTTTCTCTCTCCCAAGCGCTCGCAATCTCCACTACACAAGGGGTTGGGGGGGGAGGGGTTACAAAACAAAACACGGTTGTGAAAGTTCAAGAGCAAAACCAGGAAGTGCATGTGTGTGCGTTTTTGTCAGTAATGATTGTCAGGGTGCAGCTGACCTTTGAACTTGGCCGTTTGAAGCCTGTTTTGCCGGATGTACAGCTGGCTGTCACCTTGTCACAGATAGTGTCACCTACACAGTTACCACAAGTCTGCGTACAGTTAGTTCCATACCGACCGTGTAAATTGTCTTTGTCTACAAACAATCTTGTGATACCTCAAAATGTGACACGTTGTAAAGCTGACACCCAGATTTTCACATCTATCCCGTTACAATTTTGCGTGCGTGCGTGTGTGTGTGCGTGGGTGTGTGTGCGCGCGCGCGCTCGGATTATGTGTATGTTGTAATAAGGTGGGGTTGGTTGGGGTGGAGCGACATGAAATGGTGAGTGGGTCTGCATGGCCACCCTCATGTGGACGCTCTTTTCCCAGAACTGTAATGGAGCTTTTTACATTCTTTACAAGAGAGTTTAGGCAAATGCATCTGAACTTTGCAAATGCACGTTGGAAGCCGGCTTCACAGGATACGCAGCTGCTATTCACATTGTCACAGAAAGATTTATTGGCAACGCGACCACAAGTCTGTGTACAGTTCTCTCCATAAAAGCCGCTTGCACATTCTGAAAATAGTGTAACAACGTCATGTGCTAGATGTGAACACTCACGCTGCTTTGAGACGTGTTACATTTGTTTCCGCTCACTGGCATCTTTTGATATTCCCAGCCCATCTGTGATTACTCTGCTGCCGAGAGACAACCCGTACTCAAGCTGCAGGACACTTTTGCTACCTTATACTTTATGTAAATAATTTAGTAGACAACAGTGGACCTATGTACATAGAAGCTTTAGGCCAACGGCATACTGTTCAATTTAAATAAAAGTATAAAATAAAAGACCTCATGTAATATTTCGCTGGAACATTTATAGGGAAAGACTTGAACTGGAGTAGGCCTACATGTATCATGATAAACTTGTGTCCAATGGCCTGGATTCTTAAATGGAGTGGGTATGCGTGGAATTTGTATGTATTCGTTGTGTAGTCTGTGGCGTCAAAAACGTAACTTTAAGCCTTTGTTGCAGTATTTGACAGGACTCAGATCTAACACAGTATCTTAAGGCGCACTCTCTCGCCCTCTATGCACACACAATCCAACACCTACATACACGCGCGTAGACACACACGCAGATTTTAGTCCACGCGAATTACCTACCCCCTAATTGGGTACAGTCTTCTAAAAACTATTTTTAACTGTCCCTTTTTTCCTGCCATCTCTCTTTCTCTCTCCCTTTGTCTGTCTGTTTCATTCTCTCTCAAAAGTAAATGGATGTCCAACAGGACAAAACGAGAAAGGATTAGAGTTTAATATCAAATTATTATAATGATATCTTCTTTGTTGCAGCAACACGGTGTCACATGTCACTCCTAGGATATCACCTGTCACTCTTAGCTTAGCCAGCTCGCTCCTCCCTTTCTTTTCACGCTTAGGTAGGTGAGTGATACGCCATTGGTCAGGGCAGCTGCCCTGCTCCACCTAGTCTGACCAGAACCGGTTTACTCAAGGTTAATGCGTCAGAACGCCTACTACTGAAGGAGGCAAAACGCGATTACGGGACACACAGATAGGACAGGACATGGAGAGAGAGTTAATGTAGGAAGTCCAAGAGAAGAGGACACGGATAGACCCACGGACCTCTGCCCCTCGCCATCTTAGTCAAAGACGTGGAAAGTGTGAAGAACTCCAGTTTTGCCAGATACACCGGGTGTATTGCGCTGACACGCCGACGTAATGACGTGTAAGTTGAATACTGGATGTGCCTTTTAAGTAAAGGATTGCTCAACAAGGTACTGACAGCGCTAGACATACCCGTATGCTGACGTATGCAAACAAGGGAGCCTACCGTACCCATACACGTAGCAAAGAGAGAATCGAAAGTAAGGAGCGTGGCAGATCTTCTAAAAAAAGATCTGCCGCCCCTTTCTTTTAAACGACCCTAGTCTTTGAAGATCTGCCACGCTCCTTACTTTCGATTCTCTCTTTTCTACGTGTAT
>SMGT01016076.1:31573-42552 GCA_004794575.1 Lanistes nyassanus
CCCCCCCCCCCCCCCCCCCCCCGCCAAAGCATCCCATTCCCTCACACCTGTACACTATAAAAAGTAAAATTGCTTAAAATAGAATAACCCATGCCGGAGAAAAAGTCATAAGTTCATGTGCTGTGGTTGTGTGGCGTTTCTCTCTTTTGATGAGTTCGGTGTAAACGTTATCAGGTGAAGCCTTGAGTGAGTCGTAGACGTTACTGGTGATGTGAACAGCAGCGGTGTTCTGGTAGTCTGATGACACAGGGCGGGCAGGACTACTTTCTTCCGCTGGACTTGAGTCACACACTGTCAAATGTAGTTCGAATATATTAACTTGTAAGTATAGCAAGAAAACTCTGAAATAACTGCTAAAGCAATAACACGTAACGTAATATTGTCGTGGTATTTACTCTGTCGTGTGTCTAGGGGTATGGCGCTTTTGTGTTTCACTAGTCTTCTCGTTAGCTAGAGTTACAACAACATAAAAACATGTCAAGAAGGGAGAACTAACAATGGGATCGCTGCCTACTTTCGTCAATTTCCAAATCCTGGCTCAAGCCCCCACCCCCTTACTTGTCTCGCGCACAACTTAATAAAAGAGGGCAGCGATAATACACTATTCTATTTATTTACAGTTACAACATAGAGTATTCTACTACACAATTAATGATGCTTTAATATACATCTACTGACATATAGAACGATCACTCGCTTTCGCATATATTCCTCCCAGCGACGCTATACGTATCTGCACGCACACGTTATTTACGGGTTATGAATCAAATACCGTGCCGATAATTCACTTCGGTGAACACAAAGAAAACCGTATCCTTTACGTGCTAAAACTTCTCAGAAAATGACGTCACGCCGACGTCTGAACAACAGTAAGATCGATCGACGATCACAAGAAATAACCTTTGGTTTTCTACAAACAGCTAGTCCCGCTGGACAACCAACAAATCAACAAGTTTGATTTATGCTTTCTTATAAGCTTGTTCAATACAACTATCTCTTAGTCTCTCAGCTCCACAGTCTCAACGCCGGTCCGAATGCCCGAGTTTCTTTCCCCGACTGACAAAAGTCACCCATGTTGCAGCAGTCTGCTGGTTCTTTGTGTCCACGTCGCGGTAACGGTCGTATTCTTTTGCAGTAACTACCCCAGAACTGTCGGGCAGATTCGCCGATCAGCATGTTGTTGTTGTTGTTGTTGTTGTTGTTGTTGTTGGTTTGGATGGGAAAGTGCTTCAACCTCGCGGTGATTTCGCACTGAAGGGGAGGGGAAATAGGTGAGGGGAAGGGAAGGGGTATGCGGTTTGGTGTCCTGGACTGGTGGTGGCTGTGTATGGTCCCGCTGGCTGGCCTCTCTCCTGGTCACTGATGATGGCTTGAGTAGCTGGAGTGGTGGAGTTCTCGCTGGTCAGACCCACCGCTGCTACATCCCTACATTCTTTTTATCTCTACCGCTAAGGTGCTATGTGTTATATTAGTTTACTTTGATGTAGTCTGTTTTTATTTTTAGTGTTTTACTGGTATCCTCTGTCCTATAGCTTATTTGCTGTTTTTAGTGGTTAATTCCCATTTTGATTTTTGTTGTTTAGATGTATCTAACATCTGGGTGGGCGTTAACTACCTGCATTGTCAGTTCCATTATGTGTTGTCTTATATTTTTGGAGGGCTAAGAGAAGAGTTTAGGTTTACTACTAGATTCAGATTTTGCATAACATTTGTTAGCTCATCTCTTTCCTGACTGTTTAGGCTACATTCTAGCAGGACATGTGGTGTACTAAGTCTGCCTCCACAACTACAGGCTACATTCTAGCAGGACATGTGGTGTACTAAGTCTGTCTCCACAACTACAGGTTACTGGGTCTTTACGGTTAAGGTGGTATTCTCCATTTAGTCTCATTCTGGCTATCCTACTTTGGTTGGATCTGTTGGAATGGAACAATACTAGTTCGTTACCTGGTAGTTCTTCTAATTCTCTCCTGGTGCCTTTGGCTTCCTTTTTATACTTTTCTTCCCGCTGTATTTTAGTTGCTGGTTTAAGGGCTATTTTTAAGGGCTATTTTTCTCTCCTCTGCTGAAACGGGTACGTTTATTTGGATGACGTCAGTTGTTGGGTTGTCTTTTATTGCCATTTTAGCTAGCCGATCTGCTTCCTCGTTTCCTTTTATTCCTACTTGTGATGGCACCCAGATAAAGTTGATTTGGATTCCTATGTTATGGAGTCTATTTAACAAGATTAGAATTTCATACATTATATCCATTCTTTGGGAAGACTGGTTTTGAAGAGCCTGAAGTGCTGACAGGAGTCAGAGACAACTAGGAAGGACTATCAACCTTAGGGCAGTGCGTATTGCTATGATCTCTGCTGTAAATATTGATGTGTGGTTTGGTAGCTGAGCTGCGATATTGGTGATCTTGGGTGCATAGACTCCTATTCCTGTTAAGTGGAATGTTGGGTCATGTGACCCATCTGTATATATCTGGGAGTGGTTTTTGTAGGTAGTGTTAAGTTTTTGCCTGAATTTAGTTATAATTTTGATAAGCTGGGTTTCCTTGTTGAAAACTGTGAGGTCGATGGCGATCTGTGGTGGGTGTAGGGTCCAGGGAGGCATTTGTGAGTCTGTGCATGGGTATGGGGCATCTATGTTAATGTCTGCTCCTGGTGTATTTTTTATTTCTTGAGCGTTCCTATGCATGCTTGGTTGTGGAGTGGGTTTGCCCGTACGGTGTTTCTGTGCTGTTGTGTGGATCTGCTTTACTAGATGTTCTGCAGGTAGACATTGTATCTTGTAGTAGAAGTTTGCTGCCCTTTCCTTAATTATTAGTTCTATAGGTTTTTGTCCTGTCTCTGCCAGCGCTGCTAGATTTGGGGTGCTCATCGGGACTCCTAATACTACTTTTAGTGCCCTAGCCTGTACAGATTGAAGTTTGGTTATGTGACTTGCATTAAGGTGGATTAACAGAGGTGCTGCATACAGTAATTTAGACATGACGTACTTGATAGAGGTTTAGTAAGGACAGGGTTTGTGCCCCAGCTATTTCCTGTGACGGCCCTCATTAGATTTATTGCCTTTTTAGCTGAGTTCACTATTTTGTTTACATATGGTGACCAGTTTGAAGTTTCTGTGAAAATAACACCTAGAAATTGTATTTGGGAGCTATATTCTATAGCACATAGCTGTGCGGTTTACTTTTAATTGAGGGTATTGTACTTTTTGATTGTGTCGTTTAAAGATTATTGCTTGGGTTTTTGTTGCTGATAATTTAAAGCCATTGAATTTAAGCTAATTTGCTGCTTTGTCTAGGTCGTCCTGCACCTTTTCTATTCCTAGGAATCTAGGCTTCTGTGGGTTTGAGGTTTCTCTTATTTCTACTTTTCCTAACAATGAGATGTCATCAGCAAACTGCTTTAACATACTTGATACATTTAGGGAGTTCTGCAATCATAATGTTAAAGAGTAAGGGGCTTAAAACACTTCCTTGGGGTACTCCATTGTCTAAGTGAACCTCCTTGGAGGTTCTCTGCGATCGGCATTTGCAGTCGGGTGCCTATATAGCCCTGAACGCGACCCGCAAGAAAAACGCGAACAGGCTTTCTACCCGTTCGGGGTGGTGGGCTTAGCCCGGAGGGTTGTTCGCCCCCACCTCGCAGCCGAACCACTCTCAGGGCGACGGGTCAACCGGGGGAGGGGGGAGGTTGCCCTCGGCTCTCTGCCGGGCCACCTTCCTCGCTCCACCGCGCGCTCTCTCCTGGCTCTATGGGTGAGCCAATCAGGTCCGTAACAAGTTGCTCTACCTCCTGATTGGGTAGGCAACGAGACGCCAAAAAAATTATAACAAATATATTACGGCATTAAATGATTCATTTTGGAGTCAGAACATCATCTTGAAAAATGAATTCTAACATACCTGTCTCCATAGGTGTCGAAAAACTAGCAGTGGGGGCCCTGTGGGCAGCCCATCAGGGTCTACAGCTTTTCCTCTGTTTAAACCCTTTATTCAGGTGTAATTTCGTTATCAAAAGACGCATTATGACAATTATCACACTTATTGATTGGTTATTCAAAATATTTTCTGTCTTTCCGTGAAAGTCATCCTCAATTACATTCCCTGGAGCATCCAACAGTTTTCGAAAATAATCAAACCAAGTGCCACGAGAAATGGATTCAACGCCTCTTTGTAGAAAACCGGTCAAATATCTTATTTTACTCCAGAATAATTTTAAGTTCAACTTATTGCATGCATCGTTAAGATCTGTGGGGATACGATCATTGTATTCTGCTTGTTTACTCTTACATATTTTCTTAAAAGTTTTCTTCAAGTCTAGGTAGGTTCTACGTCCTGACAGGAATTTGATCCGTTGAAATGACGCAACTGTGTACTTGGCTTGTTTCACTCTCACATTCCGCGTCCCACCGTCTGCCTGTCGTGCTCGACTAGCAGGCTTTTGCCCCTATCAGCGTAACACAACACAACACAACACAACACAACACAACACAACACAACACAACACAACACAACACAACACAACACAACACAACACAACACAACACAACACAACACAACACAACACAACACCTGTGTCTCTCCTACGAGGGACACTATCGAGTATATCCGTGTGATGGACTTAGAAAGAACTGAAGCAGAAACTGTATTTAAGTGTATAGCCTGTCACGATCCACGTGACAAGCGGAGATGAATTTTGATAAGATCGGTCTCCCGTACTAGTCGATGGTCACGAAGCAGAACTGCACAGCGGGGAGGGGTGAGCTCACTCACGCATTATGAAATTGAGAGAGGAGTTAAGGAACACAATTTAGTTGTGAACTCAGAACTGAAGAGAAAAGACGTAAGAAACTGACTGATGTGGGGGAACGTGGTGGAACGTACTCACACTGTGTTTGATGTTACCTGCTCCTTCAATCGCTGAGCTGAAGGTATTGTGGATCAGCAGGATTTTCTTTATACATTTTGTATGTTTGTAAATTGTTGAGTAAAATCCTGATACATGTACTCTAGAAACTTCTGCTAGTTTGTACATTATTTTTTATGGTGTGATTCTATAAAAACGTCATGATGGTATTGTAAGGCGATTTCGCTTGATAATGCGGCTCATTATTTCAATTTACCTATTTTTTATAGTGAAAAGTGAATGTATTGCCTCACTAGACCTGGAAAGTGCTACTACTGTACTAGTCTCAGCTGCAACATACACGCAAGAATTTAATGTCGTTTTATCACTCACGAATAACAGCCAAACATTTCCTTATTCAATAATAGTATTTAGGATTTGAAGTCTTTGCACAGTCAACGCAAATTCATGTGTAGGTGACCTGTATCTTGCTTTCCCGCCAATTCTGAATGCACTTGACCTCGTTTATTTTACCCCTCCCCCCACCACCACCACCTTCTTAAACTAATTTTACACACGCTACAACATCGACCACTGCAAAGCATCCCTTCCCCTCATACCTGTACACTATAAAAAGTACAATTGCTTAAAATAAAATTACCCATGCCGTGTCATAATTTCATGTACTGTGGTTGTGTGGCGTCTTTCCTTTTGATGTGAGTTTGATGTAAACGTTATCATCAGGTGAAGACTTGAGTGAGTCGTAGACGTTACTGGTGATGTGAACAGCAGCGGTGTTCTGGTAGTCTGATGACACAGGGCGGGCAGGACTACTTTCTTCGGCTGGACTTGAGTTCCACACTGTCAAATGTATTTCGGAATATAAGTATGTAAGTACAGCAAGAAAAAACTGAAATATCTGCTAAAGCAATAACACATAATGTAATACGTTACGGCATAAATGATTCATTTGGAGGCAGAACATCGTCATCTTGAAAAATGAATTCTAACATACCTGTCTCCATAGGTGCCGAAAAACTAGCAGCTGGGTTTTGAGTGTCTAGTTGTTGGCGCAGTCGGAATTTCATCAAAAGGCTGGAAATAAAACCTGGTTACATTTCCACTGACGCGCGATAGATTCTTTGCTGTAAAGGCTGTATATGGGATTTGTTGATGTTGGTCATTTGAAAACAAAATTTCCTTCAACTCTTTGTCTCCCTCCTTCTCTCTTACTCGCTCTCTCGCTTAAATCACTCATGCTCGCTCGCTCGCTCGCATGAACACACACACACACATGCACAAAATACTATGAATCAATATCACGATGCGCACATGCCCAGGAGAAGACCAATAACACAGCCAGAAATACTTCCAACTATGGCGCCAGCAACAGGACCTGCAGTGCTCGCACTCCCACAGTCGCAGTCTGTGTCAGCTGTGCATGAAGGGGCTGTGAAAAGACATGGAACCTTACAACACATTCTTCAAAGGATTTCTTAACCAAAGAAAGGTGTTTTGTTTCTGTAGCTTTATTACCTATAAGCCTTTTTGCAAGTACAATAATACAGGCAATGTCATATCCCACAGGAACAATTACAGCGAAAGTTGCGTTTTGCTTCACTGTGCTACAAATCGAGATGTTGGACATTTAAGCAATGAGACATCTGAGACCAGAATAGGATTTCTCAAATATATATGAGTGTGTAGCTCTTTTTGACATCAGTAGAAATACTAATACCTTATTACAGAGATTTTGCAAATACAAATGTTAAAAATCACTGACTTGTCTGCAAGACTTACCTTCACATCTAGGTGTTGCCCATCCATTCATACAGGAGCAGGAGCCGTTGACTACGTCACAAGTTCTGTTCTCACATCCAGCACCACAGGGGCGGGTGCAGTTGTCTCCCCAGAATCCCACCGGGCAGCCTGAAAGAACTCATGATTTAAGAAGTTTAGCTTGATAAATATTTCACTGTAAATATTTCACACACACACACAATGCACCCTCATCCTATTTAGCGCCAAAAATATAACCTCCAAAATATGGCAAACACACTCACACATGATGCAGTGTTGTAGACTGTTTTATCCTTTCTAGCTGTATAATAGGGTTGCCCAAGACAATAGCTGTCAGGGAACGTTTAGAGTCGCAGCATATAACACTAGTTTCTACGATGAGTTGCGAAGGGAAAATAAATCTGATATTACTTACCCTGTACCCTCCTCGAAACTTATTTGGAACACTAATCTAAAGTTTATGTTCCTAGAAAATTACAATCTTTAGACTTTCTAAACCAGTTGTCCAAATCAAGAACTACGATTAACATATAACTATCTGTCCAAAGCAAGAACTATGATTCACACTATGGTTCTGACCTTTGCAAAGTGGAGGTTGGAAGCCAGCTTCACAGGATACACAGCTGTCATTCACATTGTCACAGAGTTACTGGCACAGCGACCACAAGTCTGTGTACAGTTCTCTCCATAAAAGCCACTTGTACATGCTGAACAGTGTTTAAAAACTCATGTGCTAGATGTGAATACAAGCTTCCTGCCTCGAGACGTTTTCACTTTTTTTTTATGGGCGGAGTCTGACTTCACTCACCAGCATCTTTTGATACTAAGACCCCTCTGTAATTATTGTGGTATTGCAAGGCTGCTCTAACTCAAGCAACAAATTGCTTTCCAGTGTATTTTTATTACAAGGGCACGCAAATCTCTTTAAAATTTCCACTGACCTTTACAGAGTGGAGGCTGGAACCTAGACATGCAGGATTTACATCTACCATCCACTTTGTCACACACGGGGCCCTCGGCACAGTTGCCACAAGTCTGGGTACAGTTGACCCCATACCTGCCGTCAGCACACTCTGTAAGAAGGTAAGTGTTTAGAAGCAGCTAGTAGCGTGAATGTGGTTTAACAGTTTGTAATATTAAATTAACAGTGCAATGTTATTTTTTCACATTTCGTCAAACACAAACAACAATCTTGCAAAGCTGTGCACCTGTTCCTTGGGACGCCAAGGTAACAAGAATGGGTTTGATCTGAACTGGCTTGCCTGCATAGAACCATTTTTCAGAAATTTTGACAAAAGCTCTATTTTTAAAAACGGCCACCTTCGTCTTATAAATATTTACTTATAGCCTCCACTTTTTACAGTAACCTTCCAGACAGTTTATTTTCTTTTGGAGATCTGCAAGTGAGTCTGACACTATAGCTCAATCGTCGGCTTACACGAGGACAGACATACCCAGTGAGTCTGTAAAAGTATCAATTCCCCGTGAACCGCAACCAGAAAACTGTACTTGTAGTTCTGACAGGAACATGAAGAGCAATGGACTCACAGCTTTGTCTGACCCCGACACACAGTCTGGCCCCCGACACACAGTCTGACCCCCGACCTACAGTCTGACCCCCGACCTACAGTCTGACCCCCGACACACAGTCTGACCCCGACCTGCAGTCTGCTCCCCGACATATAGTCAAAGTAGTCAGTTACCTTCGTTCCCTCCCTAATCGCTGTCCTGACCTGCTTGTACAGACTCTCAAGGGTCTGCAATAGTTTGCCATGAACTCCCCTACAAAGTAACAGATACAGCCGCTTTACTCCGTTTACCCTATCGTTCGCCATTAGGAAATAAACACAGAGATAACAGCGACCCCTCGGAGAGCTTATTAGCGTTTCCTACTTCACTAACATAAATGCATGGCGTGCCAGACCTTACAACTTCTATATCTGGGGGCTTGGTTCTGTTAATGCCTTTGAAACCACTATTGCTAGATGTGTAGCTAAATGAATAGATGTTCCTGCTTTTTCCTTTGTTAAAAAAAGAAAAGCGAAAAAACCCTATGCACAGTTTTTAGTAGGGTCGGTCAGGTTTGCATAGCGTATGTTGTATTTTCTACTGATCATAACATTTTTGTTTGAAATTCCCCCCATGCTGTGTTAGCTAGGCATACTTCTTGACAAGCGTTTGTAAACAGAAGAAGTTATCAGTTGTGCTGTATCCTTTCCGGAAGCCGGCTTGTGATTCCGGGATACAATCGTTCTCCTCACAGATTATACCACTACATAACTTGCTCATAAGATTCCGCAAAGAAATTCCTCTCTAATTCTTGTGCCGTGGAAACATTACGGCCTTGGACGAACTTTCACGGAAATTACCCTTCTGAAAAACACGATTACACAATGGATGTCAAGCATTCACGCAGATAACTTCAGCAAACAGAAATATGTCTTTGGGCAGCCCATCAGGGCCTACCGCTTTTCCTCTGTTTAAACCCTTTATTCAGGTGTAATTTCGTTATCAAAAGACGCACTATGATGATTATCACATTCATTGAGTGATCATTCAAAATATCTTCTGACTTTCCGTGAAAGTCATCCTCAATTACATTCCCTCGAGCATTCAACAGTTTTCGAAAATAATCAAACCAAGTGCCCCCAACGCAACGCAACGCAACGCAACACAACACAACACAACACAACACAACACAACACAACACAACACAACACAACACTTCTGCTAATTTGTATTTTTGTTATGATGCGATTCTATGTACGATAAAAACGTCATGATAGTATTGTAAGGGAATATCGCTTGATAATGCGGCTCATTATTTGAATTTACCTATTCTTTAGATTGGAGATTGGAAAGTGGAAAGCAGACTAGCAGAGGCGCGAGCAAGAGGCGACCTCGTGGCAAGGACAGCTGGAGCATGGAGTGCAACCTAGTCTAAAGGTGATACAAGTCCGACCGTGTCGCACGTGGCATCGACCAGGGCAGTGGGTCAACTGTGTTGTGGTTCCGCCTTATCGCCGAAGTTGATACACAGCGAGGCATCCTCTCTACATTCTTAAACATCAGAGCAAGCCCGGTAGGCGAGAACTTTGTGTGTGGTGCATATCGAGTATACGTCACGGAAACGAGATATCGAGAAGAGGGACTGGACAGATTCGAATTGTACTAGTGTAACATTGGAACTGGTAGTTTTGAGGATTTTGGATACGACGGTGCATATGGAGCGTCCCGGAGACGCCACGTCGAGAGATAGAATTGACTGTTTAGAACATGTCAAACTGTGTGCCATCAGAACTGGTAGTTTGTGAGAACTGTGTATTTCGTGGAGACGACGGTGTATGTCAAGTGTGCGTCACGCAACGTCGAGAAGAGGGAGCTGACTATTCGAACTTGTATAAGTGATACCGTCTGAACTTTTGAGTTTGGACGCGTAGCTCATGAGAAGTGGACTTGAAAAGGAACTTGTAGTTAGATTAAGGACTTTGTTTAGTGCAGTGGAGCACAGCCGGACCAAATTGTGTTGTGTGATGGGAAATTGGTTTGTTTGTTTTTTGTGTGTGGACGATTTCGAAATATGTGCTTAAATTAGAACATAACTCGCAGAGACCCATTGTCGCACCTTGAGGATTCATGGGGGGGGGGGTGTTAATTGGCAGTACCTCGAAGTTAATATTTCGTATTTAAACTAAAGTACAAATCTTTGCTAACTTTGTTGATGGGTACTGTGATCCGTCATATGCCTAGTTATGTGATCGTCGTATTTTCACTGTTCTGCTGGTGTGAATACCAGGATGAGAGATTGTAGTAGTGGGGAGCAGGGAGAATTAGTGTTCGACGTTTGAGTTTTGAATTGAAGTAAGATGTCTGAATTTTTGATTGTTCTTGAGCTAATTGTGTGAAACCTTGAGTCCAGTAGGTGCCATGGTACTGGACTCAACCTAAAACACTGACCCTCCCCCTCCCTTCCCTTGACCCCTCCGTCTCTAACTTTTTCTCTCACCTCCTTCCCACTCTCTCTCTCCCCTTACCCGCGCTGCTTTCTCTTTCTCTCTCCCCCGCCCACTCTCCACCCCCACCCTTCTCTACCCTTTCCTACCCACCTTGCGATTGGCTGCCCCTCTTTAACCTTTCTTACTGTCCCTCGGTCATTCTCCTGCCTTGCAGCCAACGCGCCATATCTACTGCAGATAAGTCTTTTTCCTTTTCGTTTATTCGCCGTTTTTGTGTCGTCCTGATGAAGGGGTAGTGCCCCGAAACATGTAGATTGTCTTCGTCTTTGTCCCTTTCTAGCTTGGTACAGTTCCCTTGTTTTACATTTAATTTGGGCTTA
>SMGT01016077.1:8701-19636 GCA_004794575.1 Lanistes nyassanus
TGTCTTGTCCGCGGTCTTCGGTCTCCCTCCTTTACGTTCTGCAGTCCTCTCCCGCCCGGTCAGCGTCGAGGTTACCCACAGCAGAGGAACACGTGCAGCTAGAGTCTCACGCCACTCTGGAAGGATCACACACCTTCGCAGAGTCCCTTGCGCTATGCAACTGGTCTACTCAAGCCATGTGCTGTCGCTGCTAGACTTCCACACGTCTAGCAGAACGAGACACCTCAATTCTGCAGCTGAAGCCTTCAGCCTTCAGCAGACTTGTACCACGAGACACGTACGTCTCACCACAGCAGCTCTTCTTTACAGGAGTTCAGGCTAGCAATGCCCTCACTGTAGGTTTCGCTGAAGATGCTCTCTTGGGCAGAAGACGTTTTCTCACAGGATGGTTTTGGCGTAAGATGCCCTCTCGCAGGATGTTTTGGGCAGAAGATGTCCTCACAGGATGTTTGGGCAGAAGAGATTTCGACTGTCTAAACCAGTCCTTTTATCTTCGACTTTCGTCCATAGATTCTTTCATTCACACGCACGTGGTCAACAAGGCGGTTACATGTATCAACCAATCAGGCCAGAGACAGTAGAAGCCACACCCCGTGTCAACTAATAGAACACGCCCCTAAGTGGACACCTAGGGTGGACACAACTACCCCCTCCCCTTCCTGGTCGTTTACACCCATCGTTACATCCAAGCCCTTGATGCTCAATACTACGCGTCACTGGTTCCTCCAGCTACGTAATCCTCCCCTGAACAAACTAAAGCACACCTGGTCAGCCTGACACCTTCACTAATCCCACCCCAGCAGCCCCAGGGTAATTAACACCTTGCCCCTGGCTTCTAGGGCCAGCACCCCCGATCATAAGTGTGAACAGGGACCGAACCTGGGCTGGTGATGACGTGAGCGGCTAGATGGCGATTGAACAAGGAATAATAGACCTTAATTAGGGCCGGAGAGTCGAGGATGGATCACACCTGGAATATATGGTGCAATCTCCTTGACCCACCAGACCCCAACACGTGACAGTCCATTACAACGGGACTTGCAGTTTCGCATTTAAAAATTACTCCCGGCTCATTTCAAGCGTCAGAATATTATTCTAACAATACAAACGCGTATGAACTAGTATTAATTAATATCTTTCAATATAATTCTTTTGTCAGTCAATATGAAACTGAAGTCGGCTTGTCTCCGCCGCAGAGGCTGCACTGGGTGAAAGTTGATAAACGCACGCGGAGCTAACGTTTCATTTGCATATCGGGCGAACCTCCTTAGGCCACTTACACACTTCAAGTGGGAAGTTCATGTAGGAGTGACCTCGAGACCACAAGCACTAAGCCAGCCCTACGTGCAGATCGACAATCTGTGTCATGCCGACGTGAATCCCACATACTATACTGTCTGCGACTACCCATCCCCACGTGTATTTATATCCCCACAACAAGACTACTCATTCACACGTGTATTTATATCCCCACAACAAGACTACCCGTTCCCACGCTGAAAACTATTCTCTCCCCTGCTGTCAGTAAATGTCGATACGACCCTGGGTTGGTCTCCCCCTGCCAGGGTCAGCTGGAACGTGACGGCGTTAATTCTGTCCAGGTGTCAGGAGAAACAAGCCCGTAAAACAAGATAGGTAGAGAGAGGTTTGCTTATTGGTATCACGGTTACAATTACCAGCCAAGAGTAGATATGATACCGTGATTTTCCCCTGGCCCAGGGAAGGGTTGTTGGACGCACGTCCTTCGATTAACAGTTTCCCGGGGACACCACAGACACTCTCACAATCCTGGATCATTTCAATTCCTCCCACACTTTCACACCCACCCTCCTCTTCACCCTTGACGTCACATCCCTATACACATCCATACCCCACACTGACCCCTGACTGCACTGTCTTTCTTCCTCCACTTACGCAGCGACCCCCACCCTCCTACACACACACTGATTAGGTTGGCGGAGTTGGTCCTCAAACTCAACACATTCGAGTTTGACGGCCAGTGTTTCCACCAAATTAGCGGCGTGGCGATGGGCACCAAAATGGGCCCTAGTTATGCTTGTCTCTTCATGGGTTGGCTGGAACATAATATCTGCAACAGCTACACGGGCCCCACACCAGAACTATACAGACGCTACATCGACGACGGTCTAGGCGCCACTTCTCTCCCTGAGTCTCAGTTACTGCAGTACATACAACACTTCCACCCCTCCATTCAATACACCTACACCATTTCATGCACCTCTGTCACATTCCTCGACATCAACATAACATTGCAGAACGGCCACCTCGCAACCACCATCCATTACAAACCTACGGACTCACACTCCTACCTGGATTTCCACTCATCTCACCCACCCTCCACCCTGCACAGCATACCCTACTCGCAGTTTCTGAGACTCCGCAGATTATGCTCCAGTGACACCGACTTCCTTGAACAATCTGACAGAATGGCAGACTTTTTCCTCGCCCGCAACTGTCCTCCCCATCTTCTGCACTCTGCTAGACAGAAAGTTGCCGATACACCACGCGCACTTACACTACAACCCTCCCACCACTCCAGACACAAGGAACCAACGACGATCGCCGTCTTGACCCACCAACCCCACACCTACCAGTACATAGAATCCTACTTTCCAACTCGCACCTGTTGTCTAAGTCTGCACTCCACCTTTTCAACAAACAAAAAAACCTCCTAGCATCTCGGCGGGATAAGAACCTGCGAGACCTTCTAGTACACTCTAAACTCAAACCGATTACCCCTTCCCCCCTTCCTGCGGCTCCACCCCGTGCAATGTCCCCCGCTGCCACACTTACCCCTACCTGAACACCGCCACAACACTCCACACACCCAATACCACCTTTGTCATCAAGCGCCACTTCACCTGCACTAACAGCAACATCATCTATGCCATCACATGCACCCTCTGTCCCACCCTGTTCTACATCGGTGAGACAGAACGCACACTCAACACCCGCTTCACAGAACATCTAGCTGACACTAAACACCACAGAAACACACCAGTTGCACGGCATTTCAGTACACCCCCACAAACAGCCGACAACTTTAGGGTCTGTGTTATCTGGAAAATGAAGGGCGACTGCATTGATCGCAAGAATATGGAGTCCTACTTCATTACCCATTTCGACACCATGGCACCCACAGGTCTCAACCTAAAACACTGACCCTCCCCATTCCTTTCCCTTAACCCCCTCACCCCTTCATCTCTCTCCTACTTTTTCTCTCACCTCCCTCCCATTCTCTCTCTCGCACACCGACGCCCCTTTACCCGCGCTGTTTTCTCTCTCTTTCTCTCTCCCCCGCCCACTCTCCACCCACACCTTTCTCTACCCTTTCCTACCCACCTTGCGATTGGCTGCCCCTCTTTTTAACCCTTCTTACTGTCCCTTGGTCATTCTCCTGCTATGCAGCCCACGCGCCACATCTACTGCAGCTGTCTTTTTCTTTTTCTTTTTCGTTTTTTCGTCGTTTTTGTCGTCCTGATGAAGGGGTAGTGCCCCGAAACATGTAGATTGTCTTCATCTTTGTCTTTTTCTAGCTTGGTCCAGTTCCTTCCTTTTAAATTTAATTTGGACTTTCCTCCAAGCGGCAGTCACTGGTTTTTATTTTATATTTTATAGTTTCCCGGGGGTGAAGCAAATATTCCTTTCAGCCGACTCTTGCTAAGAGAACACAGAACAGTCTTCATCACCTGAAGAAAAAACTTCAGAAAACGAATCACCGTGTTAGAGGCGCAGAAGACGGCAAACGAACGTATCATGTTTGTGAAAGGAAACTCAACGAGCTCTTATAATCTTAACTGTTAGTAATACTTGATTGCTGTATGTTATATTTACAGCATAGTTCTTTAATTATCTCCCCCCCCCCCCAACTTTGTCGTCAGATTAAAAAGCTATCGAAAATTAACCGATGTCAGTGTCAGCATGTCTTTGTTCATAGAAAATTATAAAAAGCAATACGAAACGCATTATTCATTCTAAGGAAACAAGAAGTTCTGGTTTGTAATAAAATACAGTAAGGGAGATGACGTTGTCTCTGATTAGCAGTTTGTTTTGCGGAAAGTGCTTCCACCTGTCGGTCATTTCGCAATAGTTAAATCGCTGACAATCCATTTCATCAGTATGTTTAGGCTGGAGACACAAGTCTGCATACAGCTGACACTGACTGGTGTGTGTAACCCTCACTCCAGGCAGTGAGCAGCGTTCTTCGGAAGAGAAACTACTTCAACGTTCAGGCAGCAGTTGTTCTTTCTGACAGACATTGTCTTCTTGAGGTCAGAGTTCACTGTCAGCCATGGGTCAAACCCAGTCTGCTTTACAACAGGTAAGACAAGGACACTGTCACTTTTGCCCCAGAAGTGAAACGCACACCTGCTGTCGTAACAGGTGCTTTTTGTCGTCACATCACACTTGCTCAAGGTCTGCAATGAGTCATAAACAGCTTGATGTGTAAGCCGTATAACCCTGGGTATCAACTGCTGGCTAAACACTCAGTTATAAGAACACTGTTTGAATTAATTTTTGAAGTGACAGTGGAACAGAAACAAAACTGAAAACAATACTATCAGTATTTGACACAGAAATTGCAGTGTTTTCTTACTATCCCAGCTCCCCCCACCACACACACACACACACACAAAACACTGTAGCCATCAAACTGCTGTTTGCGGTTTTATTTCACTGATGTATTTATTCCTTAACGTATAAGGCAGTGATGTGTGCACTGAGAAATATTGTTAGTTATTACGTTTATACTGCAAACCTCATGGTTTGATAACTGATCTCAATTGAGGCCTGATCTTTTATTTCCATGTCTATGTATCCATGTCTACTCTGTAGACCAGTACACGTGGTAACAGTCAAGTTTACCGTCATGCTGTCACAGACGCGCAGGCTGTTCTATTCACAGGTAAGGATGGTCTGTCTGTCTGTCTGTCTGTCTGTCCGTCCGTCCGTCCGTCCGTCCGTCCGTCCGTCCGTTCGTCCGTCTGTCTTTCTATGTGCTTGTCTGTCTAATTCTTTATCTCTTCCCTAGAATAATTCATCATTTGTATATATATACATTTCTATGTATTTATTGTCTGTATAGAATTGCACATGTGAGTGCGCCTTTGTAAGCTGCCCAAGTAAGTGTTTGATAACGGAAATTAAGAGTTAAACTTTGTATCTACAGAAAGAAAATTTCACAAGATCAAACAAAAGACAGGAGCCGATGTAGAGTTTGACCCTAACCCCTCGGACGTACCACACACGAAGATTGTCATCATCCGGGGATCTTTTCCTCAGATCGAGGCGGCTGTCAGCCTCATGAATCATGAGACAGGTTCTCAGGTAATAAAATATTTAAACAATTAAATAAAACAAATAAAATCCCAAGCGGTTACCAGACATTTTCATTAGTATCCTTATCAAAAGCTTGTGAAGATAAAACGTTGATGTCATCAGATTCTAAAATGTTCATTTGTTCCTGAAATGTTCATCTTCTGAATGCTTCGCCTATTGCCATGGTCATTGTCATTATATATAGCATCCGTCAAAACGTAAAACATCGTCTCATGTAGTCACGCTTTACTTTGTAATATCTAATCATTATCTAATGTTATATGCCTATGGCCGTAGGAGGCCATCTCAGCACAAGCCCAGACATTCTGGCGACAGTGGGCTGAGGCCGCGTTTCCTGATCTCGACTCTCGCGCCTACTTCCTGCCTCCTGTCTACTTCAACCGCGTGCCGATGACGAGACAGTGGACTTCTGGTCTGGAAGTTCAGGTCCTTCGTAAAGCATCCGGTGAGGCTGGTCAGTCAACACCTGGACAAGGTGGTCAGTTAAAACAACCGGCGATGAATCCAACCTTTGGTACTAAAAGTGTTCAGGACAGTGACGTCAGAGATGATGCAGCTATGCAGCGGTTTCTCTTCTGTCTGCAGACAATGTCTGAAGAGAACAGAGACGTTTTGGTTGGACTGACCCAGCTTCAGTTCGGACAGTACCTGGGTAAACCTTGTTACGCGGCTGCGGCTGCTCAGCTACCTGTACCCAAGAGTTTACCTCCTGCTTTGTCTAACCACAAACAGGGAGACTTTGATGTGCTGCTCATTCACAGACAGTACGGCATTGTCGTCTGCGAGGTGAAAGCTTTCGGTGATAACGTGGGTAAACTTAATATGTCACAGCAAGATATAGGCAAGAACATCAGAAGGAAACTGACAGACGCCGTATTACAACTGGACAAGACAGAAAAAATGTTGTCACATCTGGTGTCTGACGTCACTCCCGGTCTGCGCATCACTAAGACGATCGTGGTCCCTAACCTCACAGCTCGTCAGGTACAACAGGCCATCTGTGGTGATCCTAAGCTCATGAAGGTAAGCATTCCGGCTGACTGCTATTTAATTAGATGTTTTAGCACATAGTGTAGTTAAGCATCTTATCAGTGTAAACAAAACTAAAACTAACAATTGTTTGTTGTTGAAGGTCAAGTCAGCAACTGACATTTGAATACTGAAAGACAACGCTATCTTTACCATAGGTCGTATATTCTTTCAGCACTCTTATCCCTCAGAATGTTTCAAATATTATATTCTAATAATGATTATAGTGCATTGTTTGGGTATCTGCCAGTTAGAACTACAAAATCATACTAAAATCCAAATCGTAAAATAACATGGCGTTACTGAAACATAAGCGTCATGAAGTAAGTGTGTAACGTTTTGGTGTGAATATTTGGCTGTCGGAGAAAAGATACACTCTAAACCGAAATCTTCAAAATGTCTTGAATAGTACAAAATTGTGAAATGTTTTAAGCACATATATGTTGCCTACAGTATACACTTAGCAGCTTTAGCCTACAAATGCTTCATGGGCGATGGAACGTGTATCACAAAATTTATTTACCTGCTAAAAAGAAACATTCACTGCATGCCCACGTGATCATATGCATTCGCAAGGGAACCTTGATGATCCGACATTCCCCTGGATAAGACACAAAGGTATCTGCGTTGCCAATAAATGAAAATAATAATATTCTTCCAGGGTAACAAAGACAATATTGTACAGACAACAAATGCAAAGTTAGCAAAATAAAAATTAAAGGTTGTGAATTAGCTGAAATCCTTGAAAATTTTCCAAGTTTCAAGTTTCAAGTTTTCTTTATTCTTTTACCCTCAGGTGGTATTGAGAAAAAATGTCAAAGAACACGTCAATCGTAATTCATAATTCACCTGGCATTGATAAATAAACTCAATATTAATAATTATACAAATAACACGCTCAATCACTCACGCAGGCGTACCCACACGCAAAAACATAGGCACCTATTCATCTATTCATTAATGTACTCTACTAAGAAGTATTTTAACAAAATTAACTACCTTTGTCAATACACTTTTGTTTTTGCAGGAAACGAGTTGATAAAGTTTAAATGTATTTGGCCGGCTCAAGTAGTTATACATACATAATACACATGCTGGTGGGGATCCCGTTGTTACAGTCGCTACGGCCTTCAGTACGGTCTGCAAAGAGACCTTCTTACACCTCTTTCACTCAATGTTGACAGGAGATTTCTCTTGTTGACAAAGTTACAGTTTTCGACAGTGTAAGGATTTCTTTCCAGTTGACACCGCAGCTCCAGCAACAAGGCGACTTAGCTTCAACTTCCAAACTTTTCAAATTTCAGTTTAACGTCACGGTTCAATTACAGGACGGACGCTTCTAGCTGGTACTTCAGGCTCATAAACAAGTGAAGTTCTATTTCCTTTTAAACATCTGTGATATTATACTATAAATCCTCTTTCCCTCACTGTCCATTGTAATGCTAACTCAATTTACTCAGGTAACTTGCCAGAGTGCATCTTCACGCGGTGCCATCCTTACCTGGGGAAGACCACACAGATAATAGTTTTAATTAACAAGGGGGTCGTCTTGGACAATGACAGTTACCTGATACTAACATCACTTCCCTTGTGGAGTGCTAAATAGACTGAAGGTGGCAATTATCCCATTAATTATCCCATTTCTTACCCACCGTCGGGTCATGGGACAAAACAAACACATCCATTACAATTTATAGTCACCCAGTAGAAGCTCTCTTGTCCCACTCAGCCAAAAGACAGACGAGTAGAAATACTTCACCTGTGGGTGTGGGTACAAAAAGAAACATATCTGTTACAACGTGTTCGAATTCTTGTACGTGCTAACATTTACTTTGAGAGGTAGAAATCTATTTTAGGAACGTTTAAACTACCTGTACCATTGAGATCTATAAACTGCTTGCAAGTCGAGAAAATATGTCAAAATATACTCAATACTATAAGAACGCAAATTGACACAAGTGCGAGGAGTAGTCAAATTCATGCATTCGGGTACAATGATAGCAAGAAAAATTAGGTTGACATGAGATCGCATTGTCTGTCTGTTGAGTGTAGCCTTTGATAATGACTTGCCTGGCCGAAAACAATATTTTCCTTCTGGGCGCTAAAGTCGTACAGTGGTTTTAGCTCATGGCTATGTGCACCAGGTGCTGTGGCCTCCCGTCGTGCTGTCATGAAAATACCGTTTCATCACTGTGCTTTCCTGACCAGAAACATGGCTACATTATGCGTCACTCAAACACCGTCAAGACAGATACACGGCGGCAACATTTCAGTCGCTAACATTCCAACAACAGTGATAGACTCAATCTTCCACTGCACACTCTAGTTTAATGAAACTTTCTCACTTTCAATCTACAAACAAACATGTTTTTATTGGATTATGATATTAAGGATTCGCCTTATTTTCAATGGACATGTCTGTGTATACAATCTGGAATATTTTCCTGCGCTATGGATCTATGTTATGCTTTTTACCACAATGACAACTGGAAAGCGACACCTACATTGCACAACGTCGGACAATATCGGTTGTAATTTCGCACCAAATCCCACCAGTCCGTTCAATTCTTTCTCAACCTTTTTGGTGGAAAAGGCTTTTACCCAATCAGACTTTGTAGATTTCTCACGTGATCTAGAGACACGCTAAGACTAAAATAGATTCTAGTCAGACTCTCGCACGAAGCTGAGAAGAACGGACGCATTCCAGGTTCTTTATGATAGTTCAATCGGCTTGAAGTACGATTGTTTGGTAGAAGCCTCTAAGGTTAGGTGCACACATTTTTTGCCGGGAAGGAAAAGTTGAAGGGACAGATAATGTTCTATCGCAGTTTGGAGTGTGTAAGGGGGAAATTACTTCAAGTTCAAGATGGCGCAGTCTTGAATTGAGCTCGGAAACCAATGGAAAGTTCAAAAACTTTTCCAGCTGCAACTCCCACTGTATTTCATCTCTGGCTTGGATTTCTCTGCTCATTGTGTCTCCGGGAGTTGGAATAATTCTGACAGTGGGCTACTGTGATGTGGACTGTGCTCCCAGTCTTCGCATCGAGAATTCTTGAGCATGTGGTCAAAACATCCCGACATTCGCACCCATTTTCTTATTTTCCCTGGACCAGGGAAAGGTTAAGGTATTCATCGTATTGTTTACTCAACGTTGACGTAGTTTTGAGACTGTAACCCCTGACATCCCAGGGTGGACACAGATTTCATCACGTTTGAAATAAATGCTTTTTGAAAACTACTACAAATGTAGTAATCTACACATTTCAAAATATCGACAATGCCTGCCCACAACACGGCAAGGCTCACCACGGTCGTCCTGCAGCAGAACAACATTCAGGCGATGCCTTCACCCTCCATGAACCCAGACCTCAAACCAGTCGAGCATCTATGGGACCTTCTGCAGATAGAGCTGAACGCTGTCCATCCAAAACCGACAACAGCTCGCCAGCTGGAGCAGGCCCTCAGGCAGATCTGCGGAAACATGCCTATGGTGGTAGTGAACCGTCTGGTGCGCTCCATGCCCGCCGGGTGCCAGGCCGTTCTCGACGCCAATGAGGGACACCCGCTACTGACTGTGGGCTCTGTATTCGGACCTCTGGGACGTCCTCAGCACACTTTGCGGAAAGACTCATTTTATCGACTTTTTTCGAGAATAAATCTATTCGAACCATTTAAACAGAAAGAAAAAATCCTGAAATAAAATCATTTTTAGGTTTCTTTTGGTTTTTAGTATATATATATATATTGTGTGTGTTACTTGTGGCCTTGTGACTTTAATTTTAATTTTAAATTATGTTTTTCAATCTTTGATTAACGTTTTCATTATATCGTACACATGTATCTTAATAATTGGACTAGGAGGATGAATTTTTCACTTCAATTTAGTTTTCAAATTTCGAGGGATTTTCTACCATAATGTATGGCTTAATGTTTTCAAACAGGATCTCTGTCGGTGTTTGGGTACAACAGATCCCGCGGACATCCCCGGTCTGTGTGTGTGCTCTGATCAGTTGTCTGACCCCAAGACACCATGGGACGTCAGTATTGACGTGATGAGGGAACTCGAGGACTGGTGGCAGCGACGTGTGGTTGTGTCTGGGCCTAACAGTCACATGACCTGTGACATTTACAAGACGCTGGTAGCCAGGTCCGTTTTACAAAATATCGATGTACATATACCTAAAACAAATTTTATAATTTAACATGGTCTCTTACAAATTATTTAGAATTTAAAACAAGGGAACTGGACCAAGCTAAGACATGACACAGACAAAGACAATCTACATGTTTCGGGGCACTACCCCTTCATCAGGACGACACAAAAACGACGAAAAAACGACAACAACGAAAACAGAAGAAAAAGACTTAGCTTCAGTAGATGTGGCGCATGGGCTGGACAGCAGGAAAATGACTAAGGGACAGTGAGTAAACAGGGTTAAAAAGAGGGGCAGCCAATCGCCAGGTGGGTAGGAAAGGGTAGGGAAGGGTAGGGGTGGAGAGGGGGCGGGGTGGAGAGAGAAGCGTGGGTAAGGGGGTGTCAGTGTG
>SMGT01016077.1:26126-42469 GCA_004794575.1 Lanistes nyassanus
TGATGAAGGGGTAGTGCCCCGAAACATGTAGATTGTCTTTGTCTGTGTCATGTCTTAGCTTGGTCCAGTTCCTTGTTTTAAATTTAAGATAGATTTTACTCCAAGCGGCAGTCACCTGTTTTTCTTGCACAATAAATTGTGTGATAAACAAACAAGTAAACAAACAAGTCATGTAGTAACGAGTCACGTGACAACCTTTTTCAGATGAAGAAGACAGTGTGTTGGTGTGTGTGTCCACACATTTTAAGTCATAGAAGTATGACGCGTTCGTTAATGTCCAAGCGTTTGTCTGTGTGCACATTTGCGTCATAACGGCATGACGTCATTTTGCCTGTGAACGTTCTGTTTGTGACATGTGACTGAACAAATGGATTCACTTTGAATGTTAACAGTGAACACCACAACATCTACCACCGTCGCCACCACCAACAGCAGCACAACACCACCCCGCCTACAGTGGAGAGACATGCTGGTGTTGTCGTGGGGATATGACGTCAGTGACCACCTGGGCTTGGTGACGGGGCTGAGAGAAGCGGATATCCCAGTGCGGGTGATGACGGGGGATGAAATTGAGGACGTGGCCACGGCCCGTAGTGACGTGGTGTGGGTGGCGCGTGGAAATCGTGTTCATGGTCTGGAGAGAAAAGTCGTCGTCTGTTTGGAAGATGATGAATACTCAGTCCGACTTCACTTCATGTCCCGGTGTTCGTCACAACTTGTGATTGTCTCCCCCTGACTACTAGTCACCTGAACATGAATCTCACTCACACACCTGTCACCTGCTGTAGTCTTGTGTCCTTCTGTCACGAAACAACCCCCCCTCTAGCGTTCCCATGACATGCAAATGGAAACTTTTAACTACAAAATGGCGACATCTCCATTCACTGTCTCCCGTTGTTGCCATAATGTAGAAAGTTTAGTAGACCAGCCCTGATAAACACGGACTTGTTCATTCAATCACAAGTTATAGTAAATTCCCATGCATTTCGCATATAATTAACGATCTTTAATTAAAGGGCTTCATTTTAATCAGTACGTTCTCTGCTTTCCATACACAAATATCCAGGAAAACTTGACCCCCAACGCACTAATTTCCAGCTCTTTCTTAGATCAGTGTGTAGATTTCGCGCCGACTTCGCTCAAGGTCTTACATACCCAGCATTCTATTTTAGTATCAAGGTCTCTTTAGTGACCCGAACTTCTTCGTACTTTCGGGCCAAATTCACTCAAGGACATGCAAACCAGGCACTTTTCTTCTAGAACATTCTAGTTCTAGAAGCTTCTGCAGACGATCAGAAACTCACACCACTTGTTCCACCCAATCACAGATACGCACGTGTCCACGTGATCGCCCAAAACGAGTGGACAGAAAGCGTCCAGATCCGTCAGTCACAAGAGAACCATCGAAGAGGAAAGACGTGGGAGTGATTTTCTGAGAGGCAAAGATTTTGACCTGTAGTATCAGGCAATTGTAAGCTACCTAGTGTCCTGTTTGCCTAGTCAGGGCAGCTAGAAGTCCCCTAGGGAAGGAGAATTGTTTATCAGACTGAGGAGAGTCTGTGTATAGGCCAGAGGGCATTAGTTTCTCGCGCCATTGGTGGTGGATGTTTGTACCAGCGAAGGTACTTTGACGACAAGACTGTAGTCTTGAAAGTGGCCCGTGTGTCATTTTTGGAGCCGGTGTTAAGAGATCCGGTAAATCGTCGAATCGTTGCTGTCTTGCCCTAGGAAAGAAACCTACGCTCTGTGACTCCAGGCTTGAAGAAGATCCATCAGCCTGTTAGACTGTGAAGTCTAGTCTCTTCATTGAAAAAAACAGAAACTGTAATAGTTAAAGATCGTCTCACCAGCCAAACGTTTACCTAGAACTTGTCCGGCGAACTCGAGAACTCGGTATCCGCATAGATCCGGACCTCCCGCACCTTGGGCAATGAATGTTGTTCCTGTGGAATTTATAGTGACTCGCCGAGACATTTTATCACAGTGGTTTTATGAGCTCTAGAGGAAAGACTCGAAACATACCGTGGATTTGTTGTGCCTGTGTCAACGTAACTCGGTGGTGAGTGATCTGAAACTTTTGCAACATCAACGTACATCTGTGAGAAGATTGACTGAGAGTGATTAGATCTTGTTGAACTCTGCCGATCTGTCTCTTTTGCATGTGACCTCTAATATGAATGCTCGAATGTAGTTTATTTGAAGTGTCTATCCTGTTATTCGCCTAACTTATATCGTGTATTCCGGCAATAGAAAACTCTTTTTGAATAACATTTTATAGAGGAGCTTCTTGGCTGCTTTTGAATTGGTTTTGTTTTCGCCAGTCAGAGAGCGAGGTTATGTCTATCTTTCACAATACCTAAAGTTACACACTTAAGACAAGTTTGCATGAAAAATAAGATAATCTGCACACAGAGTACTAGAAGACTAAATTTTTAAACACTGTCGTGGTAATACTCTGTCGTGTCTAGGGGTATGGCGTTTATGTGTTTCACTAGCCTGCTCGTTAACTAGAGTTACAACAACATAAAATGTGGCAAGAAGGGGGAAACTAACACTGTGATCGCTGCCTAGTTTCATCAATTTCCAAACGACAAGAATAAAACTACTTTATACACCCTTAGCGTGGCGTCTAGCTACAACACTTTATTTCAGACCATTATAAACAATACCCAGTTGTTACGTAAGTGTTATAAAATAGGCAATGGGTGTCTTAGTCTAGCTTTTACATGGCAAATGGTAAGAGACTATAATTTTGTAGAAACATCCTGAAAGTAAACTAGTTGAAGATCAATCAAATTAGACTATTTAATTACTTGCAAACAGAAATCTTTTGAAGCACCTATTTGGATAATAAAATATAACTGTATTAAGCCTATAATGTTTTTGAGACAATAGTGACCATCTTCATGTTTTAACGGCTGTGCTCATTTCCCGTTACCCACACAATGCTTTAACCAATCCTACGTTTCCATGCACAGAATGCAAGCAAAGAAACCCCAGTCTATCCCAGTAAACCGTGTGTTACCACAGCGAGATTCGGAAAAATGTTTATAGTGGAATAAAACAAACTGTGAGACTGCATATCTCTGAAAGAACAACAGTATAATTAATTATCAAGATAGGAACTTGTTTATTAATTTATTACATTTACTGTTAATAATATTTTAATGTATGCAGATGGACCCTGGGTAGTCTTTATTAACAAGACTTCTGAGACGCCAGCAAAGGAATCAGAAATCATACGTCTGACGTGGAAGGCGAGTGACGTTTATCCGTCTGCCACATTTTCATGGAGTGTCCCATGCCATAACCAGACAGACGACATGGACTCCAGCACTTGTGCCGTCAGCTTAACCCAGATACAAACTAATCTGGTAGTGACGTGCAGAGCTCACAACAAACACTTTGCTAGTATGTCGTCTTCATACCTGTACGTACTACAAATTGCAGGTGAGAGTTCAAATACGAGTTTCTATTGCCACGAAAAGAAATCTGAATTTTTGGAATTTAATCCACCCCTAAAAAACTAAACACATCATTTTGATAGTGAAGAACACAGAAAAAGACCAATATGCTGGGTGGGTGAATGGATGGATACAAAATAAAGCTAGTGTCATTAAAACAAGGCTAAAATTATAATGGTATTGGGACCAAATTATAGCTTTTCTCTCATTTTCCTACCAATCAAAACCTATATGAATTATTCATAGATCTCGGTATTACTGGGAGTGCTCTTAACGCCAATAATCATGCGGCCAAATTTATTAGAGGTTTCACTTGAGGGAAATCGTCCACTTGTTATTATTTCTACAGTAAATAAATGTTTAAATTTAGTGCTCTTTAACTGACCTTCGTAGGAAGCAACAAAGGACACTCCTCATATTTCACAGTAAGTGACAATTCAGGGCTAGTCGGTGGCGTTATTGCAGCTGTGGTTGGAACAAACATCGTTGCAATTAACATCGTCTACATCATTAAACGTCGTAAAGGTGAGAACGATTTTCAAGATCACGCATCCAAAGAGCAAGATTTAAGGTCATACAAAAAAATCACAGCATCGATTTAGCTTTTGGGCAGAATGAAAACTAAATAGAAAACACAAAAAAGAAGCAAATGAAAAAGAAGAAAAACAGTAAAACGATATGCAGAAAAGAGGCCTTGTGATCTTACTAACATCGGAATTGTATTATTTGTATTAGCTTACTTTCTAAAAAAAAAAAGACTACATGTTTGTATCTCTTAATATTATTTTTCTTCTGTGACTTCAGTCTTTACTTTAAAAAAAAAGTTTATTACAGCATCAAGAATCTGCTACAGTATTATTCCATTGATTAGCGTGAATGGTTACATATTTAACTGAGGTTCATTATAATGAATTCCTGCTTCTAAACAGACGAAGGTTCACATCTAGTTAGGGTATCATTCTATTTTCTAGTATTAAAAAGGGGCGCTAACTCTTAATCTTTGTCTGCTACTTGTCAACGACGAAAATAGCGTCTTACGACCTTTTGTAGGGAAGAAATCCGCAATGAATTTCACACGAACCTAAGTTAGAACGCATCACATTTGTTGTTAAGTTTAGTAATAAGTGAATGAAGCGCACGTTCTCTCTCTCTCTCTCTCTTTCAGCTACCCTCTCCCTCTCTCTCTTAAACACACACACACAGAGGGAGAGAGAAAGGGAAAGAAGAAGGGGATAGAGATCGTCATAGCATTGAAAAAATCCCACTGGTTAGTTGGTAAAGGGCGTGGGGGTGGGGAGATTTACAGCAAACATCGAAAAGCATCAGAAAACATCGAAATATATCAAGTACAATGAGTAGAATCTATACATAATAGTTTTCTTTATGGTATCCATTCGATCTTCTCTTGAATATCCCATACATATATCGTGGAATATGTTTAACAGTTGTCTAGCAGTACATGCGGGACATCATTGTTTCCCTGCCTGTATGGTGCTCTACCTTTAAGTACATCCTCTTTTGACCTGATGTCACTATATGCAAACTACACATATTCCTGGTTTTCAATCGCTAGTTTACATGGAGCAAGACCAGCTGGTTAGTTGTAATATAGCATCTCTATAACGTAGCTGGTGTACTTTATTTGGGGATATCCCAAATCTAAACTTAATAAATGCATCTCTGAAACTACGCACCTTTAAAATATCTAGATATCGCCCTGGCTGCTCAAAGATTTTAAAACTATATTCCAAACTAGTCTCTGGCTTGTAGACACGCCACTATGCTAAATTTGTTAGAAACAGTCGACAAGGCGTTGAAAATTTATCAAAAACTTGTTCTTGTTGCGAAAATCTTGCTGTAGCCACGCATACCGAAATCCATTAATACAAAGAAATTCCTTTACAAAAAAGCCCAGGTAAGCTTCCCACATTGCAAATAATACAGCATATGACAGGCCCTTGTTGGTTTGGCTATCGTCCTCCATGCACAATAGACAAATACAGAATTTTACACACCGGAGTGTGCAGCGGTCAAGATCTCCATACAAAACTTTGTTTGGTGATTGGGTGCCAAGATTAAAGAAACCGCTTGCAGCCAAACGTGTACTTTTTCGACCACATCATATCTTGGGAAACCCCAGATTTTATCTCTTATCATGAGTAATTAAGTTCCACAGAAAATTTAGTTTCCTGTAGATGATTTTTGTGATATCCAGCATACACAGAAAGCAGATGCAGACAGAACCAGACATATACATCACATGCAAACACATGGAGAAATATATAACAATTAATAAATTGACGAAAGTAATTTAGACTTGCACCCGCATTCTCGAATACGCATACACTCTCATAAAAAGACGTCTACGACAAAGAATGTGGTAGAAGGGTGGAAAGAGAGAGGTGGGAAACACACACACACGCACGCACGCACGCAAAGGCATCAAAGTAAAGTAATAAGCAGACTGGTTATTTATTATACGTAAATCCTGCGCATAAGTTTTTGACCCCACAATCACAATGACAGTCTTCGCAAATTTCTTTTAAAATCTCAGATCCAGGGTACGACACAGCTACAGTCCCAAAGAAGAAACGAAAATAGCTACGAGGATATGGGAGAAACTGGAGCAGGGTCTCACTATCCTGCAGGTACAAGAGGGACCAAGCTCTTTCTAATCGGGCGATTTTTTCAGGGACAAACATAGAGACTTCAGCCTTACATTCAATAGCGCGTACCCTCTCCAAGGGCACAGCAATCCTTTCTCACAGAGCCCACATGACGGCAAGGTCTTTCCTCGCAGGTCGCGTTACACGGTTATTCTAAACTGGAAGATTTTTAAAAGTACAAAGAGGCAAGATTTTGTTTTGTGAACTTGGTGAAAGTCAGCGATCTGCTAACCACCGTGGAAGTCCTAAATTTGCATATTGTGGACTGCAGGGCTTAGATCGACAAACTTTGTCCTTGCCGTAATCGCTCGATTTAAAATTAGCCTTTACTTTCATTTTAATAGGATAGTTTTTTAACGTACACAAAACATAAACCGCCTTTGTTGTTACTAAATTATTATTTTGCTGCACAAATAGTGTGGTGAGTACAGGCAAACCCAATGGTATTTCGCACCTTAAAAATGTGGCAAATCTTCAGGTCACTGGAAACATGTTAAGTCCTTTGAGGAATTTCTGAACTGGCGAAACGTACCTTTCGGGTTGTTGCTGTTTTTTGTTTAAAAAAAAGACCCTTCGGTGTGAAAGTGTTGTGCAAATGCTTCCAGCTATCTTACTGGTTATAGTTTTGAAGATACAGACAACTAAGCTTTAAAATTCAAGATCACCAGCAAAGGCTACAAAACCTCTCGAATGTGCTGATCTTGACTCGTGCGTGCGTGCGTGCGTGCGTGCGTGCGTGCGTGCGTGCGTGCGTGCGTGCGTGCGTGCGTGCGTGCGTGCGTGCGTTCGTGCGTGCGTGAGTTTCGAATCTCTCTGTACAAATGTCAGTCTCAGGAATTAAGGTTAATTTGTATTAAGACACACACCCTCCCTAAAGGTGTTTAGTATGCAAGTCTGTTTTGAAGCCTACCTGTCAGGCTGGTCTTTACGACACGGCTGACAACGGAATAGTGGTAGACAAGGGTTGATTTATCTTACGACACGTTTAGTCTCGTGGGGACAACGACCTGCATAAAGTACTGTTAAACAAAATTCAAATGTTTGCTTAGGTCAGGGCTGTCAGAATGTCGCACAACAGAACGGAAATGACTGTTCCTATGAGGATGTGGGCCTTGGAGAACACAAAGGCACTGAGCCTGGAGGTAATGGTAAAACGCCAGCCAATCGATAGCATCTCTACTTGCACATCATAAAGGCATGAAAATCATTTAAATTACTTTCACTGTTATTTGTTCCGATATGTAGCATTTACTGCTTTCAGTTTTTGAGATAGCATCTGCTCGGACCGGTTGATTTCCTTACCATAGCATAGCAATAAAACCAAAGCGAGATAAGTTTCTCAGAAGCAAATTTCCTTCAGTCGATGTTTACTTGCAGGTGCCACGTTCATGATGTACTGTTCTTTATCTTTTGGGGTTTTCTTTCAGATGCCATATTTGCTGAGCAAAGTGCTCAACAAACGGCTGCCTTCAACACCAAGACGACTGCACGCTTAACTCACTATTTAAGTCACTATAGCCTCCTGCTCCACAGCGCCGTCCTTGCATGTTTCAAGTGCCAAGTGTATGATCAGTGCGCTTTACGCAGACTGTGCGCGTTCCCTCGCCTTATTGCTCACTTTTCACACACACACACACACACACACACACACACACACACACACACACACACACACACATATCAAACCTTTGCAGCTTTTTTAGATATAAGCTAGACAATCTTGAAATATCATTTATAGCAATAATCACCCTCCATGTTTTATGCCTTAAATATAATTTTTTTAGAAAGAATAATGAGTTTCCCCACAATATATGTGTGTATTAAATAGTGCGATATGTAGAAACAAGCTACAATTTGTTATAAAAAAAACTTTTGTGGTGGTTCTTCGCGTGTGTGAATGTGAGTGTGCGTTTGTGTTCTCGTGTAGAACGCTTTACAGCATCACTGGTAAATTGTGTATCTTTTGTTCGTTTTATTTAACTCTTTTAGATTTTCCTTTCTCGCACGTTCTGTACTGAATATTTGTCTCTTTTTTCGGTGACATCACTTAATTTCTGTTCTGGCAAATTCTGCGTCTTGTAGCATTTTCAGGATTAACACCACGAACTTGACGTGACGTGTGTGAAACGGTGACAGTTTTGAGTGTGTTCGCTCTTGCTTTAGTTCAAGAAGCAGCCACACCTTTGCTGCTATGAAGGCACCTTATGAAACGCTATTTGTCTTACTTTGTACAAGACTGTCAATGTTTTTGTTAACTAAGTGGTTGTCATTAACTGTTCTTAGCTATGTCAAACTCGTCCATCCTGAAACTTACTTTTGTTTCGATGTTTGCTTGCATTTTAAACAAAATTGCCACGTTTATATAGACATGTTTCTTAATTTAAAAACAATAATAAAAATAGTAGTGATTTTCATTTATTTTTCTTTTCAATATAAAACTATCTTAGATGTTATTAAAATCGCTTCATTGTGCTTTTTTAGCTGATCTGAATAAGTTTCGGCAATGAATAAGCATATGTAAAGATTGAATAGAGAAATCTCTTGCATAGCCATCAAAAGCAATTAATGTCTTTAATTGTGAGATATATTTTTCGCACAACAACTTATTGTCATCGGTAGAATTATGTTATCACATCGCCAAACAGCTGAAAGCCTTACAGGTGAATTGATTTAATTCTCCCGCGCGGTCCTTGTAACGAGAAATGTTTCGGTATTACCTTCACGCGCCAATTCTTTTAAAAGGAGGAACAATTCCCAGCTGGTTGATGGAGTGGGAGGAGACTGGACTTCACCCATCACAGGAAATGAAGACAGACAGACAGACAGACAGACAGACAGACAGACAGACAGACAGACAGACAGACAGACAGACACGCAGACAGGCAGGCATAATATTACATCCGAAGGTAACAGCATGGCAACACAGATACTGTTTTTGTTATTTCACTGTAAGACACTTATACTCACTATGACCAAGAGACTGTAGAATTCAACAAAACACAAGGAAGTACAACAGCGACTCTTGTAACCTTGTGAAATATATTATCAGTTACAGCTTATTGAACTGCCCACACTTTTAAAACATAGATCTTTTACCTATGTTTACTGATAGATCCCTCTTCTTTGACATCGAATTTTATTTGAGTACGTTATTCGATCATTTGTCCAACAATTCCCGCTTTCGCTATTTACATTTGTGTATGTAAGCACACGCACACACACACATATCATCGTCGTCGTCGTCGTCGTATTTACAGAGCCTACCTGTGTCGCCAAACCAAGGCGTGTTTACGCCGACTCAAGTCCGGTACCACACACGCCTTGCGGCGTTTTACTCCAGTCACTGCAGCTCTACACGGGGGCACACAGACGCCACATAGCTGAGAGGGGTGGAGGCGTACTGTGACGAGGGATCACACTATTTATGGAAACGTGACCGGTTAGATCAGGAATTCAAACCCGTCAGCGACGTGGGGAAGACACCGGTCTATGTTTCCCGGTTTTCCGTTATGGAGAATTTCAAGTTTCTCAGAATTAGGGGGGTGGGAATTAAGCCGGTCAGTGTCAGGCCGCTATGGAGGATTTCAAGTTTCTCAGAATAACAGGTGGGAATAAAGCTGGTCGATGTGAAATGATGTCATGGAGAATTCTTAGTTTCTTAGAATTAAACAAGAAAGAAAAAAGAAAGATTAGACTTACAAAATTCAGTTGTACCACTTCTCAGGGCACATCCACTACTATCTCTTCGACCACCCCCAGCTCTACTTCTTCACGCACCTCTTCTGTTGACACATTTCCTACACCTTCACTTGCACCACCATCTACTAAGAAGTAAAAGGTGGAAATAGATCCACGCTTGTGTTTCCTTCGAGTGATTGAGGCGTCTAATAAATTTCGAACACGAGCACGCATTCAGGCATACCACACACTATAAATAAACTAAGTTAAGGAGAGAGAAAAGTTTGATGGTTGGGTTTCTGACAATTTGAGGGACCTGACATTCGCCTAAAAATAATAGAGAGTTTTGTCCTAATATAGAAAAGAGAGACGTGTTACACCTAATTGTATTCTTGGATTTTTGAGTGGAATGTATGCAGCATCTAGCTCAGGAGAATATCTCGAAACTGGTCCTTCTAGAGAGTCAGCGTTTGTTCTATTGTCTTAGCCATCAAGAGTACACAAACAACTCATGGTTTTGGTAATTCTGTGCCACCTCTCTCTCTCTCTCTCTAAACAAGAAATTACTGCGATTGTCTAGTGTATAGTTAAGTTTGTCTGGAGCTGTAAGCCAAACCCTGAAACTCTGGTTGTATAATCGGAAGCTAAATATAAGCGAGCGTTCCACACATAGCAATTAACTGACGAAGCGAACATAAGGCACGTAGGGTGTTTAAACTAAATCACTGTTTCCCGTCACGTCGAAAACAATCGGCTGTTGACTTCCCACAAGCCAACAACCATGAATCACATCTATTTCGTACTAAGATCTATTGGAGTAAATACGAGTCCAAACTGTTGTCGAACTCATCGTACTAAACCAGTCAATGATGGTAGGATTCTTTAGGTCTATCAAAGAAAATTAATGGTTTTTTATTATTATTTTGACGTTTTCAGCAAGACTTCAAACAGACGAAGAGATTGACGAACAGATTAACCACTGCCTGACAAAATGACGTTCAGGCTGACACTGGAATTGATTTTAAAGAGTGAAACCAACTCATTCATTTCGCCTGAAAGTGCTGCGTGCACTTTACTTCTGTTTTCAGCAGCTCTGCGCAAGAAGCAAAAAGAATGCAGAAGCTCAGCAGGAATTTCCATTTTTGAGATGTGGACTTACCTCCCATTATTGTTTCTTTGTCTTTGTGGTTTGAAGTCCACGAGAAACTATATCACAAGCAGGAAAAGGTTGACATGAAATTTTATTACCATTTGTAAAACAGCAAGAAAAATCACTAAAAATATTTGGGACAAAGAAACCTCTCCTATATACACATACCTACCTTAAAATTGGTTAATGTTTTACTTATTATAAAACATTTCAAAGGTTTAAAATGCAATATTACTTCATTTTACGAGATGCTGATTCTCTTTGTCACTCATTAGTCTGAGCCAGTGATGTCACTATGCAATGCTCATTCACATCTACTATTTGGATCTCACCTGTAAACGTATCCATCGCGTTTCACTGTTATGACACTTGTAAATGTATTGCAATAAGAATTTGCCCAGTACTTCCCCTCTCCGAGTTCTGATGCTTGTATCAAGTCACGCGCTGTGTGTCACGCTTCCGGATTGCAAAACCTTACAGGGCAGATAACCCCTTTAGAACTGAATTCTGACACCACCCTTCACACAACAATCAGGCGCTTCCTCGAACCCGACGGTAGTTTCCTGTCATGTAGTCAGTACAATTACTTACACAGTTTTGATAACATGCTGCCAGTAAAGCCATTTTTAAAGTGTAAAATGTAGCTTTCGGATAGCCGCCGCGCCGGAGAGTGCCGAAAACTTAGCGGGGAGCACAGCTAGGCGTACTGTTGTTTAGTCTAGACCGGAGTGTAGCTTTTTACAATGAGTTCATGAGAATCATCACGCGACTTATTATCGGGTTGTTCATATTATGAGGAAATAGAAGACGGAGGAAAAGATTTCAATCCATTATATGTTTGAGACATTAGCTTCCCGGAATGGTGAGAAGAAACACACGTGCTGTCTAGCTCAAGACACTGATCGCCACAAAGAGCGCAATGAAAACACAACACACTGATATGATAGATTTTAGTTTTCGTTGTTAAAATTTTCCGATTTTTTATTAATAGTAATTGTTATTATTATTTGCACTCGATCTATATGACGCCTTAAAAAACTGTCGATCAGAATCGGTGGAATAAAAATCATCGATCAGTGTATAGCAGACACTAACGGCAAATCATGTCAATGCCTTGTAACTGTAAGAAGAATATAAAGGAAGTATTTATAGGAATTTCCAACACATGTTTGGAAATCAACTCACGATAAATCAGTGAACCAATGTTGGGTTTACATTGCTGCAGGGTAATTCGGTAAATGTGCAAGTGTGAAAATATTTAAGTAGTGCTGGTAGTGGTAATATAGACTAAAACAAATAAGAACGCAAACGGCACCAGGTTCCAAATAGCAGAATATTTTTAAATATGCATGAGATATGGAAATACTGTGGCCTAAATTTGCAGCCCTCGTTAAAACGCTCTGAACACCCTAATATAGTTCTCACGTGCCCTTTGTTGAAATCTTTTTTCTCGTAGTTTGCAAAAACCAGTTCCATGGTGGCGAAGATTGTAAGAAAATAAGAAAACAGTCAAGACAACAAAGGTAAATAAAGTAAAGGGAAAAGTCAACAGGAAAAAAGTGAATGTCTTTCACCATCTCCCCATCCCCATCCCATCCATCGGTAAAAATTAGTCGTAACTTTTTCCCTTCGACTTATTTTCTCAACCACCTTTACTCATGGTCTGTGTTCGGAATTGGAGATTTGAAATGAGAGGTCGATATCATTCGTGCGTCATTCCGTTCCTGGAAGATTTTGCACCAAGCGGGTAAGCCGAGTACAGACTGTTATGCATGCACACCCAAAGAACGCTAAGTCTTCAAAAATTGCACTCCGAGTATAAGTGATGACAACAATCGCATCACTGTTTCGGTGTGAGAAATGTGGAACTCGTAATAACACGGAAGCTTATGTAGCGCAATATCCCGGAAATATGCAGGGCGCTCTGAATTTTACACAGTATGGATAAACAAAACAACTAACGTATAAAAACACTACACAAACAAAACTTTTGCAAAACACTCATTACAACGATGTAAAAAATATAAGTAAAACCAAAAACTATTAATGAGACAACACTAAAACAAAGGACATAAATTAAACACGAGTAAAACATGTTTAGAAATACTATAAGCACAGTAAACAACGCCAACAATAAAACAGTACAGACCAAACAACTGACACATAAGCGCAACAAGCTTAATAGTTAATTGAACAGATGGATACAGATTAAGTGCTACGTGTTCACTGTTAATTGTTACTTCGGCTCCTCTACAACAAACCCATATACCGTCTTTCATCTTGACTCGGGTTCATTCTGTAGTCAACTTCACACTCGGAGTTTTCCGACTTTTACCGAAGATTTTATTTTTCGGGGCGATAGTTTCGAACTTTACTTGTATACGTAAAATCTGCTTATTAATAAATCTAAGTAGGGACGGATCAGAACTGCCTGATAGGAAAGTAGTGGGTTCACACCATAAACGTTAATAAAATATTTGAACTTGTGTGCTTTTATGAATGCAAGTTTCGTATCCAGAAGCTACACTTAATACTTCCGGCTTAGATAGGTCGACTTGGGAAGAGGATGGCCGAGTGGTTAGGGCCTGTCTCGATACCCGTGTGCCGCAGCACACTTCCCCGAGTTGACACAGGTGAGAATTTGTACCTGACCAATAGGTTATAAAAGGGAAGACATGGAAAAAGATATAGGCACCCCCCATCCCTCTCAGGATGCTGGCCCACAAACATGTAGTGGTTTCTTTCACCCACACTCCCCTACGACCTAAACACAGGCCACAGGACAACCTTTACTTTAACCTTAGTTCGACTTTGGAAAGCTCTCCAAGTCCCGTGTGAAATTCTACAATATCACTCCCCTCTGGTACATGATAACAATATTCTCATGTCAGTTTTAATGTTTCATGTATACCGAGCAGTTCTTTACAATTTGTCATCATCTGAAAATAGGAAAACAGTGTTTGAAAGTAGTATAAAAGAGGTTTTCTCGACCCTGTTAGATCTTCCGAGTGTGTGTGTGTGAGAGAAAGAGTGTGGCTGTTGGTTATGCCTGGTAAGCGTTTTGTGAGGTGTTTTTGCGTTGTGTGGATATATCGTGTTTGTATATTGTTTTCGTCATTGTTAATGTTTTGCCTCTCTCTACGTCCCCTTCAGTGTAGGTGTACGTGCGTCCGAAAGAGATTTTGTTTATGTGTAGAGCGTGCTAAGCCACCAATCAGTGGCGAGAACGCCTACAGCCAATAGAATGACGTGTCCTTTTAACAACAACAGTCTCTTAAAAGTGTGTGGTAACAGTGAAATTTGATGACAAATCACGTGATAGGTGCGATCAAACACTAGCTGTGAATAGAACATTACAGTAAATGACACACTGGCTTAAACTACTGAAAGCAAAGAGAACCAACACCCCCTCAAATGAATATTGCATTTCAAGGTATATAGTTGGATCGACTAGTTAGTTGATCAGTCGGGAGCTTTGTTTTTCGCCTGACCGTATTCTGAGCTTTCGTTGAGAAACCATACTCAGAGGTAAGTCTGCATTTTAAAAATGCCGCCTGTTCCCAATCACGCTGAGCAATTAGATGTCTTTTGGCTGGGATGAGTCCAGGGCATCGTTAAAAATACACTGAAGCTCCTAGCCTTCTGTTCATCTTGAGCTTATCGTTAGTCTGTTTGATTTTCTGGATGATACCAAGGCAGCATACTCAGATCTATATTTTAAAAAATTAAACATATAAAAATTTTCTACTCAGCCCAGCAAAAAACGTCGCGAGGGTTGTTGTACTACTTTTCAGCAAGCGCGGGGGTGGGGGGATTGGGGTGTCTTTCTAAGGTTTCGAACACCCTCCACTATTCTTTTCAATGTCCTCCGTAAAATTTCTAGCTGGTGTTGACGCCCCTTCGCTTCTTGCGCAGAGCTGTTTATTTCCGCAATGAAGTGCAGGCAAAAGTTTCAGGCGAAATGAATGAGTTGGTTTCTCTCATCGCAAACATCTTCAGTGTCAGAATGAGGGTCATTTTTCAGGCAGTGTTGTAGTAGTTAACCTCTCCGTCATTTTCTTCGCCTGTTTGAAGTCTTGCTAAAAACGAAAAAAACCCACACATTTTCTTTAATATACATTAGGAAGCCTGACATTCTTTATTATTATTTTAGTGGGATGAGATCGACGATAGTTTTGGATTGATATTCCCTAGAATGGTTCTTAGATTGTTGGTAGTCAACAGCCAATTATTATCCGAAGTTACGGAACACAGTAATTTAGTGTAAGCAAAATCTTCGAGTCCACAGTCCTGTATAAGGAACAAACTTTTTGTGTGTCCTACTGAAAATACACCAAAATATGTGACCCTGACCACAAGAATGCAGCGTCCAGAGATGAAAAGCAATGATACCTTTGCCCATAACTCATAGGATAAACTTCTAACTGCAATTTTCGCCTGATTATTTAAGCAGATCTTACAGCCCGCACGTCGACTGGGACTGCAAAGTGAAAATTTACCTGGGCAAGCGTTAACTGCTAAACCTCTCGACTCTTCTTCAGTTGGTCCAGTTGGTGGTTGTAATGAATCAGACCGGGTACTCCTTGGCGATAGCCCCATATAGATATGGGTGTCTTTCTTTGAACTTGTTGCGGCGTAAGTAGGCTCTGCCGAGTAAACAAACTCCTAAAAATGTAACAAACAGGTTGTCATAGACATCCTTTCGTAATTAGTAATGTTGGTGTTCTCTCGCTAGTCCCAGACAGCGACTTGTCCTCTTCCCTCACATTAATTTCAGTATCTAGCTCTCTGCGTAATCTTTCGCTTCTCAACCAGCAAGAGGATTTCACTCACTCACTCACTCACTCACTCACTCACTCACTCACTCACTCACTCACTCACTCACTCACTCACTCACTCACTCACTCACTCACTCACTCACTCACTCACTCACTACCAACCTCTAGTGTGTAGGTCCGTATAGACGTGGATGTCAACCTCCTGCAGGACAGTGGAGTCGTAGTTAGGGTCTGACGTCATCCTGTCGCTTCCATCCGAAGTCGAGCGCCATGAGGATCTGTCAGTAACGGGTCCGTTCCCAGCAGCCTGAGCGGCACTGCCTGTACTGGAGGCACTCCTTCTGGAAACATAGGTGCATCTCGCACTTCCTGAAAAATTAACTCCATTTTAGGAGTAAATCTGTAATCTTTAATTCAGACTTTGGGGCTTTAATTGCGATCTGCATTTTATTAACGAACTAACGAAGGAATAAATCCGCTAACTAATGAACGGTCGAAAGACAGAAAGAACGAGCAAAAGAGCGAACGAATGAAAAAGCAAAAGAATAGTCGAGAGAAGTAACAAACAAATGAGTGAACGACATGAAAATGAAAAACTTCCAGAATG
>SMGT01016078.1:0-10160 GCA_004794575.1 Lanistes nyassanus
ATAAAATAAAATAAAAACTAAAACTATAATTAATATCAGAACTAAAATATCACTGGTGTCTGTGTCTGAGTCTGTGTATACCAGTGTCTGTGTCTGAGTCTGTGTATACCAGTGTCTGTGTCTGAGTCTGTGTATACCAGTGTCTGTGTCTGAGTCTGTGTATACCAGTGTCTGTGTCTGAGTGTGTGCGCATGCAGCGATTCTTGAGCCTTTACTTATTTTCTTTGTCGCTTCATAAATTCTAAAATTCAAAATGAATTTTACATAGCTTAGATCCATAAATATTTAAGGGACGCTAATTTTCAGAAGTCTCTAGCAGGCTTACCAGCCGTTTTCCATCTTTTTTGTTTTAATTACTTTGTCGCGGTCGCATTTTCTTAGGATATGACATTCAGCCTTCTACTTCTCTCACCGAGATGACGATTCTAACAATATTTCCAGATTAGAAAGATCGACGAAACCACTGTTAGTTGCGCTGATACTTGGTGAATAGGTCGTGCATTTCTTACTGTGGAATGTTACCTGATTTACAATAACCTAAGTTTTTGTTCTGTATCATTTTTATCTATCTGTTCTTACTAGGAAGTGTTATGTTTAGTGTTGAATGTTTGCTATATGTTCACCCTCTCTGCTGTATCTAGGTATTAATACATATGATGTATTCAGTATTTCTTCATTTCCACTGCAAAAATGTTTTATTTCATATCTTTCTCATAGATGCTTCTGCATGATTGTTTGCGAGTTATAGAATTCACTTTGAGAGAGGGCTTGACGCATGTCATAATATTAGCGGCTGGCTGTAGTTCCCTAGTAAAATCTTTTATTGCGATATGCAGGTGAGTGCCCCATGACAAAAGGCTACACGCTACATGGCAAACGATGTCTTAAATTGAACGCGACCCTTGTCGACTTCGAATCTGCGAAAAATAGTTGTGCAGCTGATGGAGGTCACTTGGTTCACTTACAGTCATATGAGCAGGATGTTCCTCCTTTGCTTGATCTCTTCATCGTCAATGGTAAGTTGCAAATGACATGACACTATTCACAGGTCACTATTCAGGCATCCTTCGCTGACAGTGTTAAGTATAGCTGTCGTGGAGTAGTGTCTGGGGGGGGGGGGGTTACCTGACAATGACGTCGTTCATGTTTGGCAGGAGGTAGAACTGTCTCCTCATGCTTAGTCAAGGGAATTGTGGGGAGAGTAATGTGTACGATCTGACTACATGTTGTGGGAAGGGGGGTTGAGAGTAGCTCACCGCATGCCTTCGTGAGACAATTTTGGAAGAGTACAGTCGTCAGGTGACGTTCGTGTCTCCAATGGAGTAATAGAAAAACGGATCGCATTTTTTTTTTTTTTTGCATGTGCGCACCAAGTTCGAATCGGCTGAATTTTATGTATGTCTGCTTCTAACCATTCGTATAACTTAAAAGCAAGTCCGATTTGTACGTAGAACACTATTAACTTAATTAATCGTCTGTGCGGTTTTATTTTTTCATTTGGAACCTGGTGCATAAACTAATAGCGTATGAGTGGACGTTCAATTCACGCAAACATTGCATGTTCGGGCGTTGATTTCTGAAGTAGCGATAAGTGGAAACTCTTGTTTGGTACAACATTTGGTCCAATATGATCTTATTAGTAAACAAATGGATTTTTTTAAATGTGATGAGTTTTCTGAGAAAATTAGGTTCTTCGCGTTAAAAATGCGAAGCAAGTACATAAATATATTAACATAACACCTTTCTTTCAGGGATTGAGCTGAAATATATTTTCAAGAACTATGCGTGGGTAGGACTGGATGACATTTTGACCGAAGGCACATTCGTCTGGTCTGACGGAACAAACCTCCCCGCACATTCAACTCTGTGGTCTCCTGGCCAACCAGACGATTACCTAGACAACGAGGACTGTGTTCATATTCGTTATTATAACGACCGCCTAGAGTTGAACGATCTTGACTGCGCCAGGAGATTGAAATTTGTTTGTCAGATAGATCTTAGGGCAAATTAAGGCAATAGTAAACAACAAAAGCAAAGAAGCTAATTCATTTTGTCAACATTTGTATCTGTTTTAATGTTCCCATTTTTCTTTTTGTTTTTAAATTGATGTCTTGGTGGTGGGTGTACAGTCCTTTGTGGTCCGCGGTGCTTGTTGAGAACAAAGATTTTAGAGCTGTGAAGTGAGTGCAGAGGTCTTTTTTCAATCTCTCCTCAAGTGCAGGAGGTTCGCGGCTATCGTCATACTAATGACTCTGACCAAAATGTCGATTAATCTACTTTTGCTGATTAATTGATTGTCTGGATTCTCTTTCTTACAACACGAATTAAGCATTCATGCTTTTAAGAACTAGTTTTACTCCCATTCTCCCAACCTGATTCTTATATCAACAAGGTAAAAATACAGCTAAAAATAATAAAAATGAATATTTGCTGCCAATTAAGTCTGTTTTCGATTTAATCTGGTCGAAAGAAGAAAAATACTTGAGAATGGTGAACCAGGATATATATATATATATTTAGAAGCAAGACAGATGCAGGAAGAAAAAAAGGAGGGTTAGAAATACTGAAGAAAAAAATCAGAAAGATAAACAGAAGGAAACAAGGAATGTGATAAGGAAGGAAAGAAAGGAGAATAAGTAGACAAAACGATGACTGAATGAACGACTAAATGAATAAACACATGAACTTGAAACAAATAACATAAGAAAAGTCAAAAATGAAAGAAATACGTAAAAGATAGATAGTTTATACAAAAAAGAAAAGTAATCAACAGCTGTCAACTATGTACTTTTGACAAAATATGAGGTGACAGTAGAAGTGTCTGGCTAAGAGTGTCGACCACCTGTGAGCGGAAAAGTACTTTATCGGCTTCCTGATGGCATGTGAAAGATGATTATGGAGCGTGTGGAGAGAGAGAGAGAGAGAGTGAGAGAGATGGGTGTTTTAGTGTTTGTCACCTTTCACCTATCACTTTTCACGTATCACCAAGCCACGGGAAGAGGGAGGAATTAGCCTGAACAGCACGTTTCCGGAGTTAGCGGAACTGCCGTCTGCAAGGCCAAGCTTCGCGAGGAAATTAATTGATAATGGTACTTGAAAATGTAAATGGCTTGTGGCATCACACAAAGTCAACTTTAAATAAAAGTATCAGTTTGTACAAGGGAAGTGTATGACCACTTCTGTATCAACAGGACATGCATAGCTTCACACATCCGTGTCTTTAACAGAAGCACATACTCTGAGTTTATAGCAAGGCAAAGCGAGCAAATCTGTCAGAACTGCTGTGTGGCCAGACCCGTTAGTGAACCCCAAACCTGGTATGTTTTTGTAGGCGATTTCAGTCTTGTCCTCTTAACTCATTTAGTGGCTGGCATTTTAACAGTAGTGACAAAGAAGAGGAGATACTGAAGTGAACATTTTTTCCGGAAAAAAGGTTAGAAGGTTAAATACTTTCATGGGGTGTTTTACAATGTACAACAATGACCTTTGAGGACTTCAGTATTTCGTAACTTATAACTTCTCCCTGCAAAATTTAACAGTCACTTTTGTGGCTTGTTTGATTATTTTATAGACTTAATGTGATGTTTATATACAGATATACTCGGTATTTACTCTTTCACTTCTATTAATAATTGTTTGATTATTTATAGACTTAATGTGATGTTTACATACAGATATACTCGGTATTTACTCATTCACTTTTAATAATAATTGTTTTATTATTTATAGACTTACTGTGATGTTTATTTACACATATACTCGGTATTTACTAATTCACTTCTAATAACTCCCTTTATACACAGTTCGACTAGGCTGTATGAATGTAGTCATAAGTTCAACAGAAACTTTTGAGTGAAAACAATTTCGACGAAGTTTTAAAGTTTTTTTTTTAACTAGATAGTTTTCCAAATCTGACTGTGTAAAGACACATAAATACGTATTCCTCCACCTAAGGCCTCTGTGGTTGTTTAATATTGGCCGTATTGTGTTTGCAGATGTAGATGCTAACTTATGTTAATAATAATAATAATAATAATAATAATAATAATAATAATAATAACAACAACAACAATAACAAGTGATTGGATAGCTGTAACTACAAACCATTTCGCAATACAAGTCAGTGCTATACATAAATTCCTTTCACAGTGGCATTACGAATTCCACAGCGGTGTCACATGTGAAACCATGGGCTCTTGAAACGCGTACTAGCTTAGTAGTATGTAATTGTGTTCCATTTGATTGGTTGTTGCTAACACATTCAGTTCCGTCCGCTGCTGTTCACCTCCATCCCACCCACCCAGCCCCCATCACAACAAAGGTCTCCCCTCTAATTCTTCCTTGATTCACACTTTCCATTGCAGGGAAAGTTTTGTTACGAAACTGCATTCATAAAAATTCCTGGATTTTGTAAAACAAAATTCACTGGCTGGTTGGGCCCGCCTGTTCCAGTCCCAAAATTTCTTTTTGCTACCATCTGCAGCAATGATGACCCTGACCAAGATTGTATTTGCTGTAATTTGCGGTAAGACAAATTCTTCTTCTTAATCAACATTAAAGACGATACGAATGTGTGTGTGTGTGGGGGGGGGGGGTTGGTTGGTTGGTTGGTTGGTTGGTTGGTTGGTTGGTTGGTTGGTTGGTTGGTTGGTTGGTTGGTTGGTTGGTTGGTTGGTTGGGGTGGTGGGTGAGTAGGTGGGGCTGTCTCGGTGAGTGTTGCTACGTAGCATGTGAAGATTCAAAGATGGAAAAGAACAAATCTGCGTTGTTTACGAATGTGATAATTCTGAAGTTAGACTTTTGTTATCACTTCGAATTCAACTGTAAATAATTGTCTCACATATCTTACAATTCCTCAAGGAGATTCAAGATATATTATTCAATTTTCTTCCCGAGAGTCATTTTGATTTTTTGAATAATATACAAAAAGTCAGTTCCTAACAAATAGTCAAAATCTCTTCACGTTATTCATAGACTGTGCTCAGGACCATTGTCTAAAACAATTATTTATGGAAAAAGAAATAAAGTCTGATTTTAAGAAGAAAAATATTTTTTGATAATGAGAAGTAGAAAGAAGAGGAGTCGGTTGGCTGTTCACTTGTTTGTTTATTGTTAACATCGTCAGCACCGAGGATGTCTTATAACAGGGATCGGGAAAAGGAAATGTTTTTGATGGTGCGGGTCCGTTCCGCAAACTTTCTTCTCTCTCTCTCTCTCTCCTTCAACAGAGGCAGGTCTTTTGTCCTGTACACCCATACATGCTTTACAGTCAGGGAAAGTACAGATGCCGGACACAGGACTAGACCCTATGCCGAGTAAGAATTATCGAAAGACTCAAACTCGGTTGGGAGAGTTGCTTTTCATAGTTACAAACACCCACAGATTCAGATTCTCCTGAGCTACTGAATAACCTGTCTGCAGGTGCCATAGCTTCAAATCTGCAGCCGACAAGTGTGGCTGCTGGGGACGGAACGCCACAAAACAAACTCAGAACATGGACGAAGTGTAAGGGAGACAACCTGGTATTAAATGAACCAGTCTCTGAGGTTACCGCCCATCACGTCTACGTGTTTCGCAATGGCGAATCGGTAGCGAGTACATCTGTACCGACAACAGGGCAGCTGGAGGTAACATGATTGGCTGGCTGGCTGGATTGGGTGACTGATACCGATTATGTAATATTTCTTAACATAAATTGATGTCTTAAATATATTTAAATACTTATTTATATGCTGCATATTACCCGTGCGTTTCGTTCGTATGTTTTCTTATGCGTGCTGTTGAGAATTGAAGCTAGACTACATCGCTTCTATATCTGGTATGGGTAGAAAAATATCCTGGTAATATAGAAATGGATGAAAATATATCTGGTTTTTTTTCCCCCGAGATGACGATCGAGGCACATGTTTGTAAAGATTTATGAGCGTTGTATGTGCAGATGATATATCTTAAGTATCGGCTAGTCAAAGCTGCTGTATCATCATCCGCACCGTTCTTGGCCGCATCAGCGATGGTGTGCGCACTGCCTGCGCGTTTTCCCACTCTCACTACTCACGACAGACAGACAGGCAGACAGACAGACAGACAGACAGACAGACAGACAGACACAGACAGACACAGACAGACACAGACAGACACAGACAGAGACAGACAGAGACAGACAGAGACAGACAGACACACAGACAGACAGAGAGACAGACAGTTTTCTGTCTGTCTGTCTCTCTGTCTGTCTTTGTCTCAGAAATCTGTCTGTCTGTCTGTCTGTCTGTCTGTCTGTCTGTCTGTCTGTCTGTCAGAGAGACAGAAACAAAGAAGGAAGCACATGCGAAAAACAATCAAACGAGAGAAGGTAAAAAAGGAATAGGGGTGGGGGAGGGAGGAAGAAGGGAGGAAAGATGTTTTACTCAATGAGTGACGAGTGAAATTAAAACACGTTCGTGAGGTTTTGATGTGAAGGACAAATGCTTTCCTCCTACCGATGGTCGCGCTACAATATATAGAGGGTAAGAAGGCTGTATAGTTTCCCTGAAGTCCTGGAGAGGAGGGGGTAGACTTCTGGTTGATTGACACTGTCCTGCTTGTGCTCTGTACGAGTTGGGTGGGTGGGGGGTGCTGAATGCCGTGACCGCAGTGGAGAGTTGTCTTAGTCATATGGTCTGTTGACATCTCTGTCTCTCCCTTTGTCTCTCGTGTGTGTGTATCAAGTTTGTACATATTGTACAATTCCTTGCGAGTAAAGTCAAATACATCGAGACTTATTTCAAAACTGTACTAAGTACTGTGGTTTTTTGCACAGGGTCGTCTGCTTGTGCAAGCTGACTCAAGTGTGGTGATCACCAACCTGTCTTCCAGTGACCTTGGAATATATCGCGTGGAGGTCAAAATGTCGGAGGATCAAAGAACAGAACGCAGCACCAGACTGGTGGTAGGAGGTAAAGTGGATCCACAAAATGAATTGGAAGTCAGGAGTTATATTTAGAAAGACAACGACTTCAAAGAACTAACGTAGTCAACCAGAAACACAGCTGACTAAGCGAGTCACAGTGACACAAACACAAGCACACACATCCGTTGACCTTGCACAGAAAGAACAAGATTAAGATGAGGTTTACTTCCCCATGGTTACTTCTTTACGTACTGTATTTACTTTGCACAAAAATAATAAGTGTAATATGATGAAGGTTACTTTCCCCTTCTGTCTGCAGAGCCACCGGAGACTGCCGACGGGAAGCTGATGGCGATATTAGACTTGTCGAACGACACGGTCATTCGTCTGAAATGTGGTCTGTTCACGTCACTGGGTTATCCTCCTGTTTCAGCGTTATGGAAGGTGATGATGACGATAGTTGTACGAACTATAATGACGCAGCAGCGTGTCCTTAACAGTGGCTAGTCTGTGCGTACAATGCCTCCATTACCTACACAGAGAGATAGAGAGAGAGAGAGGGGGGACAAAAACGGAGGAGGAAAGAAAGAATATCTCAAGTGGAACACGAGGGAGGGAGAGTAGAGGAGAGAGGTAAATGGAATTGTATTTGCCTGTGAGATAGACAAATAGACCGACAGACGGACGGACGGATGGACGCACGGACAGACAGACGGACAGACGGGCGGACAGACAGAGGTAAAGAATGTAATCATTTCTTTCCTTATAAAGCTACATAGTACCACTGCCGCAAATATCACCGTCATAAGATCGGAAAATGGCGTTATGCAGATTGAGAGATTGATTTTTTTCCCACCAGGATCCGACGGGGCAGATATTAGCCAGCACAGGATTCACAGGATCTCACTTCACACTGGACTTACCTGTGGACGTCGCTAGATCCGGCCACTACTGCTGTCATCTTGACTGCAGAGACCCGAAATTTTGCTGTCTTGATGACCGGTCACCGCTGAAACAGTGCGCCCCGATAGATGTGAACACAGACAGCAAGACAGACAATCACGAGCGACCGACTGAAGAATCCGCGCTCGTGAAAAATATGGAATTAGACAGACTGGAGAGGCGAGTGTCGGCCATAGACACGATCGTTCAGGAGCTAGAAAGAAGCGAGCGACAGCAGACGAGTCAGATGTGCGTGGCCGCCATGTTTTACCAGGTACAGCGAGAAGCCAAATGTGAGCAGCTGGACAGCGCCGTTGACAAACTGCTGAAGGTTGAAGGAGAGCTGTGGGGCGAGCTGAACGCGACGAGAAACAACTTGTCGATCGCTCTTCAGCACAGCACCAGCGTGGAAACCACTCTGAAAGAAGCGTTCGTTGGCCAGCAGCACAAGGCAGAATCTCTGATGACGAAGGTGTCTGGTGAATTAACTGACGTTAAAAGCCTTTTGTCGGTCAGTGGACAGGTATTGGATGGTCTTCAAACGACAGTGAATGAAGACGTCATTAATTATCTTTATAACATTAATCAGACAACAGAGAACCTACAGGCACGAATTGAGAGTGGTGTGGCGAGCGTTGACGACAGAGTAATGGAAACGCTGAAAGAGGAGCTTGCTCAACACCAGCACGAGATGAAGGCCAGCATGTCTAGCTTGTCAGACGAACTAATCCAGACGAAAAGCAACCTGCCCAGCCTTTTCCAACAAAGTGTCAAAGCTGAGATTGCACTCAAAGCAGAATTCACACAGCAACAACTCATGATGGAGGCCTGGATGCTGGATCTATCGCACAAACTGAACCAGACGAACAACAGCTTGTCAACCATTTTTGGACAGTGTTGCAGAGTACAGCCCTCATTGAAAGAAGAACTCATTAAACAACAGCACAGTATGGAGACCTGGATGTCAAGGTTATCAGACGAACTAAACATCATGAAAACCAATCTGTCCACCACCCTGACACAGAGCGCGAGAGTCCAGGACACACTACAGGGAGAGCTCACGAGACACCGGCATGAGACGAGCAGATGGATGTCAAAAGTGTCGGGAGACCTGAATGAGATGAACGAAACCCTGGCAACCTTTGGAAAGCTTGTGGCTGCCCTCGACAAGAAAACAGAAAGCCTACTGTCAGAAGTCAACACAAAAATAGCCAGCATCGACAATTCTTTACGAATGCACGTGACGAATACCGCTACATTTCAGGAAACTCTCCAGACGTTTCTGTCATCTCTGAATAAAAGTATGGCTGTGTTGGACGGTTACGTTCAAGTGAAACGAAATTCTATCAATTATCCCATGAAAGCTTAACGTTTTTAATCTGCAAACACGTTATATACAGGGCTTGAGACTAATGCTTGACTTACACGACTCGACCAAGTCGGACGAAAGCAGGTGTAAAGAACTAATGAGGGTGCATTAAAACAATTAGTCCAATTTCAACAAGTAATTTCTCTCCAAAAAGAGTCTCCTGCCAGAAATTAAATTGTTTTCATGCAGACGGATAGACTAGTTCTTTATGACTGCTTTGGTCGGGCTGTCGAACCGTGCGAACCCACAATAACGAATGTGCGATCGCCTGCCATAAAAAAGTACATTGGGTGGCAATCTTCACCTGTACTTGACACTGAAATAATATTTCCTCCTCTACTTCCAAATTCTAAAGAACATACTTTAACACGTTTTGAAACGAACCAGCTGTACACTTTTTCTGGTCAAACAATTCTTAATATTCTTGTTGTGAGTTGTTCTTTCCGTGATTTCTGCAACACTGCTGTTACTATTTTAATACTGACTTTCAGCTTCTTGTGCGGAAATGGGCTACACTGTGCTTGGGAGACGATGTCTTAAGTATTATGCGACCAAAACCGACTACGCTAGTGCTGGAAAGACGTGTGCAGCTGACGGGGGTCATCTGGTGCATCTGAAGTCACGTCAGCAAGACTTACCGCCCTTCCTTGCCTTACTTACCATGAACGGTACGTGACGACTCCGCTAGTGGGCGATACAGTCTGTGCAGTAACCTTATGATAGATGCCTCATCAGCATACACAATTCCTTTTGACACAGCCTTTATTATCATCAGTATACACAATTCCTTTTGACACAGCCTTTATTATCATCAGTATACGCAATTCCTTTGGACACAGCCTTTATTATCATCAGTATACACAATTCCTTTTGACAGAGCCTTTATTATCATCAGTATACACAATTCCTTTTGACACAGCCTTTATTATCATCAGTATACACAATTCCTTTTGACACAGCCTT
>SMGT01016078.1:32168-42168 GCA_004794575.1 Lanistes nyassanus
ACTGTTCAGTATAATTACGTGCGTGATAATTACATCTACATTTCATTTGTCGTCAATACAGAAGTGATGACGATTTGAGAATGCTTGTTGTGAAGTCTGGTGAAACATCAGGTGTAGCAGTTACCAGTACCTTCATAAACTGGAAGCATATAAACGAGGCTCAGTCATGTTGGGCGTGTAGTTACTGTCATCGTGACAGCATTTTTTTTGTGTTACCGTAAAAGGAGTTCACCTGAAAATGACCTTCTGCTAGATTTTCTCGCACGGAACTGCTTGAAATAAATGTTTAAGGCCACAGTACGTTTGCCACGTCAGTTCTGTTAACGTCTCCATGACTTAATCTCCCTGTCATCCAAAGCAAGATCCGTGGGACCTGGAAGGGGATACCGTGAACGTAAAACATAGAGAGAAAGATAGACAAGAAAATAATAAAAAAGAAATAAAAAAGAAACAAGGAAAAGAAAGAAAGATAGATAGAAACGAAAATAAGAAGAAAGAAATAAAACAGAAAAAAGGAAACGAAAGAAAGAGAGAAAGATAGAAAGAAAGTAATAAAGAAAGAAAGAGAGAAAGACAACGAAAGAAAGAAAAGGAACGAAAGAAAGAAAAAGAACGAAAGAAAGAAACAGAAAAATAAACAATAATGCACACACGTTCACTCATGCAGTAAATATATACACCCATACACATACGCCCAGTTCACATCCAACCATACACATATAACAATACGCGTAATAAGCGGTATATTAGATGTATGGTATTTAGTGGATACATAAGTACAGCAAATTCTATATTTGACAGGGCTGGGAATTGACCTGCAATGCACTCAAACAGACCGCCTAGTGTGGACATGCATGACAGGCCAGACACACTATTTTGAGCTACTAGCAATCAGTCACACAGGTACATTGACAGCGTAACCCAAACTGTAGCAGTCAGGTGGGCCCAGCTGCTAATGGGAACCTGACCCTTAGTCCTTAGTTTAGGGAGCATAAAGAGGCTGGCACGACCAGGGTTTGGGGACATAGAGAGACAGACTGATGAAGTGTGATAGTCTGATAGACATATAGAGGGACCGACTGATGAAAGTAGTCAGGTCGGAAAAAGGCGGGATAGAAAGTGAGGATTAGTCTTGGTGTTTCGTGATTGTTGATGCCATCTATGGAACTGCAGAGCTCAATGTTGTTTGACTTCCAGTAAAGGAACCGCACCGCAAAGTCATTTTGGTCTCTTCTGTGCTGCTGCTACTGAGACAACACATAACACTACATCGCGGTGCCATGACGACAAGAACGCTACATCGCGGTGCCATGACGACAAGAACGCCACATTGTGGTTGCCGTGAGCCCGTCCAGGGCGATAACCCTACGTAATATTACACACACTGTCCACACAGGCACGAGCGCAACACATTTGGGCCTGTTCACAAACCCGTGCACACAGGGATACGCACACCACACCCATTGCTCAAACACATGCACAGAGAAGGTAAAGACAGGAGATGGTGGGGGGGGGGGAATATATAGTTTGGGGGGGGGCACGGAGGGGGTGAAAAAGGAAAAAAGCTGATTACCAAAGTTTATTAAGATCGCAATAATGTCATTTTGCTGATTTACATCAACAGTTTCACTCTGTGAACCCGGACACTTTATTCCCATCGTGCGGACAAAGCTAACATGAAGTCATATTTCCCTTACTCAGCAAACTTTCTTGTTTACGCACCTCAAATATCAACAACTCACAGTCACCGGTATTGTCTATTCACCTGGAATTATGCAATGCAAATTGACAGCTGGACTTGAAGGCTCAATATGCCGTTCAGGTTTCTCTTTGTTTTCGCATCCCATGAGACAACTGCAGTAAGTTACGCTAACACTAACATCTGGCAGTTTCCATGTCGCCGTGTGAGTGTGTGTCTACCAGAGCGAGAAAGACGCGGACAGGGAGCGCTATGCTTAGTAACAGGCTGCGGAAAAAGTCTTTATTAAAATGAAATATTCCTGTGTTTGGATAGAAACATGTACTAAAGGGGGTGGTGGTAATCAACTGCCATTTTTAGGGTATGGAAAGCGGTACAGTCTTGGTGCCACGCAGATCACCATGGTTACGCAAGTACAAAATCGCCATTTTATTCAGATCACATCATGCAGTGGGAGGATGGCAAATGGAGGAGTAGATGTGGTTTGATAGTAGAAGATGTTGTAATAAAAGGAAGACGAAAAAAAGTATTTTAAAATGATTGTAAAGCATTCTATGATGTAGACGAGGGTATATGTATTTGTAGAGTAGGAGTGATGGTAATGAGAAAAGATCAGTGCAGACATAAAGGCATGGATCATTTTAAATACTTATCAGTGAAGTGTGTCCAAGGTCTACTTTAAATAAGAGCTCGCTCATGGTCATTACTGAAGAAGCTTTGAAAAATTCCTGCTTATGTCAAGAGAAAAGACCTGTTACGACGCTTTTGCGATCGATGTTGTTATAAATAGCAGAACGACATATTCAGCTCTAGAGAATGTCCTTTTTGTTTCTGCATTGCGCGTGGGTTAGTGTGTGGGTGTGTATGTGTGAGAGAGGGAGAGCTATAGACAAATGTGAGTTCCACTGAATATCTGAGATGTATTCTACGCATTGCCTACCTGTACTGAATATTTTAAAGACATGTTGTAGGCATTATGCACCTGAATGCACAGCGATTTCAGGTAGTATCCGCCTGTTGACTGATTTATCGATCCTGATTTGGATGACCGTTATCATAATGCTCGACGTGTTTGTTGATCTGGCTGCCAAGATGGACGAGGTGGTTCCAGTCGAAGGCCCCAGCATGACTCATGTAAGTGCGCCGAGCGTGCATGCAGCGACCTTTGTGAACTGAGGGAAGTGTGACGCGTCGCAAGGATCGAACCCGCGCCTTCAGTGTTGGAGGCCAATATCCTCAAACAACTCACCCGTCCCCAGGGTTTCACGTAGCTAATAACAAATGAGATACTGCCATTGTTTACCCACACAGACACTGACAGGACTCTCAAATCCCTCAGCAGGTGGTAATTAAGCTGGGTTCTATGAAAATACCACAAGATATCTACGATAACAAACATCCAAAAAGAATCCCTTTAGCAACCTGAATCCTGAAATGCTATCTCTAAGTAGGTTGCATTTAACACCTTTAAATACTTGTAAAGCTTCGAATTTCAAGAACGTATTGTTAAAAAAAGATTATTTTTGATTTGTATACGTGCAGAACAAGCATTATAATTTCTAAATATTGTTAGTTTAAAGTTTGGGTTGAAAGACAGAGATTTACGTGGAGATCTGCAGCGACTATTTAACACTTGGGTTTGTGGTAGATGCAGACATCACTGGCAGCCATCTCCCCAGCGTCGTGAAAAGCGGTAAGTTTCTTGGGGGAAGGGGGGGGGTAACTAACCTGGCTGTAAAAGAAGTCGCAAAACAGCCACGTGCAATAAAGGGAGTCTAACCCGTGCTAAACCAATATCTGTAACAATTATGATACCCTTAGTTAAGACGTTTCCAATGGTTACAGCTGGTGTCTAAAGCCCTTGTAGGGCACAAACGGGCCTCATCGGCGACTGAATTGTGAAACCCCTGCCTAGCTCGCAGAAACGTGCCGCGAGAGCCTCGATTTCACTTTAAACGGTTTTCCGGAATGCTGACGTAGTAAGGTCAAGTCGTTGCATGTGCGCTGTATACGGCTGTTGCAACCACTATGTCATACAATGTTTGACTCAATCAGTCAGCTTACGACTCATGGGGGTCGTATGTTGTACAAAGATCGATTAAAGTTGAATGAGACGGCAGAAGACAATCTAATGTGGGAGAAGACATACACGACCGGTTGAAAAAAACATGTATTCATTTTTTTGAAATTCAGTATTACTCGTTACAAGGTCAAAAAAGAAGGCAAAATTGCTTTATTTCATTTATGATTCCATTAATTTTATTTTTTTAAACCCGCTGTGTCCCAGCTGTCGTCTTACACACAAATACATACATGTATACATCCATGTATACATACATGTGTATATGTGTACGCATTTCTGTCTGCCTGAAGGAATTTAGGTTTCAGCAAAATCCATCCGCTACGTAAACCTTCGTCTGTCTTCTCTCTGATTCACTGACACACAGATACCTGCCATTTACTAAATCACATTTCATGTTTACAAATAACAGACAACATTACCACAAAAGGGACAATATAACACATACAGTCAGCTCCCACATGGCTGGGGGGGGGGGGGTGAAGCTGGGTGTGTGTGTGTGTGTGAGATAGAGAAAGAGGAGAGAATATGTGTGTGCGTGTGTGTGCGTGAGGGCGGATATATGTGTGGGGGTGGGGAGATGCGTACGTGTGTGCATGCGCGTGAGGGTGTTTGTGTGCTTGTTTTGGTGAGGAATGAGGGCGTCACGTGACATTGTTGACAGCGTCATGCTCAGATTAAGGGTCGGCTTATCTATGCAGTCGTCTGTCCCAGGTAATAAAAGTCGTTTCAAACACTCAGTGCAGCCCTCGTGTTTACGGGATAGAAGCAGCTTCACGCTGACTTAACTGAAACATGAACCAAATTATACTCCCTAAGCCGACGTTCAGAGCGAGAAACAGGTGTTACGGTCGCTGATAACAACTCTTTTTGCTTTACCATGTCAATCTACTTCTCTATCGACCAATCCATCAATCTGCATCGGTCGGTCAGTCTTACACACGCACCCACGCACGCATGCAGGTACACAGAGACATAGTTGATGGCATATCATATACAAATGACTGCATCTTTTTTTCAGGGCCATAGTGTAGGTGGTGCTCATACATCCAACAGGAATGATTTTGATCTGTGTCTTGCTCACTTTCATCTCGGGTGAGTTTTTGATTTCTTCATGTACGCGCAGTACAAGTGATCCTAGAAATATTTGAAAGATAGACTGAAGCTTACGTCACCCTTGGCCGATGTTTGGGTACGGATTCGCGCATCTCGGTCCGCTCATAGGCCCGCATTGCTTTCTTCCTGCTAAACTCTTTTTGGAAGAAGGTATTATAATTATTTTTAGTATGAGGGCGTGTTTGTTACAAAAGTATTTGAATTGCCTTGGATAAAAATGTTCATGAAATTCGACTGTTTCGAATCAGTCCCAATTTTTTTTTAATTTTTGGATACCATTGCATCTCGTAGAAACATAAAATTATTGGTGCCTATTCGTCATAACACTACCAAGAGGAAAATTATGCGTTTTATGTCATGAAATTATTAAACTTTCGGGGAGTTTTTTTTTGTATTTCAAAGTCGTCCAACAATAAAGACTGCGCAGTAAGGGAGAGAATCACATCGGCGGATGCAGTCGGCTACAGGGTTTTGTTCTCCTCGTAGCCGAGCATTTTGTAAACAGAAGCAGTTTCAAGTCTATACCTCATGTTTGTCTGTGAGTTGACGCTTCTAGTAACAATATATTCCAGAACTCTTTGCTTTCGGCTTAGTGATGCAACTGCTATTGGTGTGTGTGTGTGTGAGTGGAGGTGGGGGGTAGGGGAAGAATTTTCAATTTTTGGATTTTTTTTCCCTTGCTGCTTTTGTCGATCTTCAGTCTACAATTTAGTCCTCAAGGAAGGACGATGCAAAGATTCTCTCCCCTGACGCCGCGTGGCGGCGCTGGGTCATAAGTGAAATAGTGTGTGTAAACAAAGCTACCGACAAACAAGCGACCGTGTAATCCAGGTACAATGTTATCGTATGTTGTTACATTTAAAAGACCACAAATGTGATACGCGACTGAGGGAGCTACGGGAAGAACCCAGAGAAGGAAGGAAAGGTTGATGATCGGAAAGTTTATCTTATAAGGTAAGTTCGAGTTTCAGTCTGCATGATATTTCGTCACGATATCATAATTAAGCTCCCCTATATAAAATGAGATGGATTCTGATGGTGTTGTAGTTGCTGCACAGTGTGACTGTGGAGCTGGCATGGGACCCTCGGCACACTGCAAGCATGCCACTGCAGTTTTTATGGACTCAGTGTGTACAAAAAGGAAGGGATTTTTAGAACATTTGAAACGTTCCACAAACACTCCAGCAGTGAAAAACCCACTTGGAGGCAGAAAAAAAATTAAAATTTACAGTTTTGTAAATTTCAATTTTTTAAAAGAGATGTTAATTTGTTGTTGTTTTCTGCAAATACGTTGCAATGTCTGTCTACTGGAGCTTGTTCTACTGTCATGAGTAGTCTAAACATAGGCTTAAGCAAAGCCTAACAGTCAACAAGCAAAGTTAAACTAGACACTCCAGGTTTTCATGAAAACCAATTTTCGATGCATATGTTAAATATCTTTTCGGTGTGACATGGATAGTAGGTCCAGTCACTTGGCAAAAGTGGTCATGCCAAACGATATTGCAGCCGGTAGGCAGGCACGTTTTTTTTTGTTTTTTTTTGTTTGTTTGTTTGTTTGTTTTTTTGTCAGTCTTTCCTCCTCCTGACAGACATGTCCACCGTTTTCCTGCTGCTGGGTCCTTGGGAAATATCGCCCCGTCCTGTCTGCGCAACCATCTACACAACAAATGTAAAAGGGAAGGAGTCAAGCGTAAAGCGTCCTTTCCTTCGACTCTTCCCAGAGGAAAATGGTCGCTTTTGTTTAGATCTTGTGAGCCCAGCGCCACCAAGCGCAGCGCAGCCAGGGGAGTTTATTTCAGCCATGTTGAGCCATTTAAGAGAACCTTAGTCTTGTTTACCCTTCACTGGTATTTCTTCAGGGACATGGTTTTAACTTTGATCAACACACGCTTAGTGAGCGGGCTGAGTTCATTAACATGGATTCTCTGTGTGCACACGTTGTGCACCGAGGGTTAGCTGTGTGAAGAATAGCGCCGTTATAAAGAAAGGGATGGCAGATCTGTTTGAGGATCTGCCAAGTTCCTTTCTTTCGGCCCTTTCTTTGCTACGTGTTTGGGTATAGTAAACTCCTTTGGGCACATACGTCTGCACACGGCTATGTTTGAGCGCTGCCAGAATCTTTGTTGGAGTTATCTTTCGATAATTTAAGCGCTCTGTCCTCATTTGTTCTTTATTAATAAACTTTGATCTTTAAATAACTTTTATGACCATTTCCAGAAGTTATCCTGTTGCCGACTTCCCATGGAAATGTAGAAGCGACAGGACGTAGTGTCATGCAGTGTAAGGGAAGCAGTCTTACATTGAACGAACCAGATAAAAGAATTACCCAACTTCGTGTGTTTCGCGGGGGTGAAACGCTGGCGAGTACAACTGTTGCAGCAACTGGATATTTCCAGGTAATAAGTGGTTATAAACCTACAGTCTGACCTACTGTGTATGCGTAGGTATTCAGTGCATGTTCACTATTCTTCTTTTAGTTTATAACAGACTCACATAAATACGCCGATCCAAAATTTTATTGACGGAAGCAATAAAAACATTGTCTGTATACCACTGCTGTTTTCAGGACAGACTGATCGTGGCGAGTGATGGTAGAGTGACCTTGGAGAATCTATCTGCTGATGACCTTGGGGGATACAGACTGGAAGTCAAACTGTCTGAGGGCAGGGGGATACAACGTACCTTAAGACTGCTTGTTATCGGTATTGAAACATACATTATATAATTAGTTGCTGAGAAATTGTACAGAGACAGGCAGAAATGGACTGACGGACAGGCAGACTAAAGACTTTGCTCACATGTGACTGGCGAAAAGATGTAGACAAGTTGACTTGATCACATGTGACTGGTGAAAAGATGTAGACAAGTTGACTTGATCACATGTGACTGGTGAAACAGAAAATTTAACTGTAGTGCATCTCTACAAGTCATAATTCAGTTTTTTTATTTTGCTTAGAACCACCTCAGACTGACGACGGGTCTTTAACTGTGAACACAATTTCCTCGTCTGGAAGTAGTTCTTTACGTCTGACATGCGGCAACTTCACGTCGCTGGGATTTCCACCGGTCTCTGTTGTATGGGAGGTACTGTTAGATTAATGTGTTGAACAGATTTGCTTTTTTTCTTTTAAATTTTTGTACTGGTCCTTTTTTAAAATATTTTTTCATAAGGGTTTATAATACTTCGTTGATGGCAGTCGAGAACACTTATGTACAAGTACAAGTTTAACTCGATGTTGAAGGCAGTCCACGCCATTCAAACATTACTTTTATTGATGTGATACTTAAAGGCAGATAGTACCTCATGCAGCGGTGTCAGCTGCACGACACTTTTTTCTCTCACTAATTTAACAGTTCCTGTTGCTCCGTCGTGATTAATTAATCTCTTGAATCAACAGTTGAAAATAAGAGGTTGGTTGATGTGCTTTCAGCGTCGAGCTCGAGTTTTTATTCGGGAATATCTTGAATTCTTGAGACAATAGAACTTTTCTTTAGTACAATGTTGTTACAGTACTATGGAGACTTGGAAGTCCGTTATTGTAAGTTTTAAATTGTACATGAGAATACTCCTTTCATACATATTTAACATTTCCCAAACATTCATTAACCTTAATGTTCAAACAAACGTTCCAGTGTATTTGATTATTATTTGTCGTCTGTTGCATTGCTGCAGAATCCACTTGGCCACCTGCTACCTAGTGACGGGTTCAAAGGTCAGACTTTCTACCTTGACCTTCCTGTGGACACGGCAGAACCGGGTGACTACTGCTGTCGTTTGGACTGCCGACCCCCCACCCACTGCTGCCTGGAGGAACGGCCACCCTTCAGACAGTGTGCGCAGGTGCACGTGCAGACAGGAAAGACGGCGGCAAAGATGAAAATAACGGACTACGTGTCTCTGACGAGCTTCTCTCAGCTGCAGCAGCAGGTGCTGGACATGGCTGCGGCGTTGCGACTGCTGCAGGAGTCGGAGGGCGAGGAGTGCACCCAGAGCGGGGTCTCAACCTTAACGAGCGACTTGACCAATCTAAAACAGTCGCTGGATAATGTCAGCACAGAACTTGCTGATCTCCGCACCGACACAGAAAAACTGAGAGCTGGTATGTCGTTCATGAGCAGATGAACATTTCGACATTGAATGTGTGTGTGTGTACGTATCAAACTGTTCTATATTGAACCTGATCAGGCTCCTCCTCCATACAAAAGAGTTCGGGAATTTGCGTGAAGCGACGGCTTCGTTTGAAGCAGTTTTAAACATTGGATAGACGACTGAACAGCGTTGCCTCTATATACCAACAATATAAGACTTTCAATGTGCAAATAAACTATGGTTATTACTATAATACATAAAATACACAACAAATCACAACTTTAAACATATGAAGCATTCTTTTGTGTAAGGCATTTTTCGAACAGTAGACAAGTAATATACTGTCTCACTCAGTCCGTTATTTGTAATCCTGTCCTTTTCGTCAGTGCTGGGTGATCATGTCTATATTTGTTGGTCAGGTTTATACTGTACAATGAGAAATGGCTACTCGTGGTATGGGGGGCGCTGCCTGAAGTTTGACACGCGCTCTGTGGACTTTAACACTGCCACTGCCAACTGTCTGACTGAAGGCGCGCACTTGCTGAACATTAAGTCACGTGGTATCGACGGGCCGCCACTTCGAGACGCTGCAAGAGCAGCAGGTACGTATTTTACTGTGAGTCCGACTCACACTGTTGGGTCCTGTCCTGTCCACATAGAGAATACCTTCTTTCTGATCTATACAGGAAAGTCACTGGCCAAGTCGCAGTGCATCACGGGTACAAGAGAAGGTGAAACAAGACGAAAGGAGAGAAGGTGGAGAACAAAGCAGCCTAACATTGACTGACAGACAGACAGACAGACAGACAGACGGACGGACGGACGGACGGACGGACGGACGGACGGACGGACGGACGGACGGACGGACGGACGGACTTAGGTGGATGCGGAAAGAAAAAAAGGAAAAAAGGAAAAGATTAAGCATGACAAAGTGTGGGGCGGGGGGTGTTGTTGTTTTCTCTCTGATTTTAAGCAGCTATAATACATAATACATAATGCACGCCGTACAATATGT
>SMGT01016079.1:0-18624 GCA_004794575.1 Lanistes nyassanus
TGAATGTTTTTGTTTACCTTTTATAGACGTGTTCTCAACGGGAGAAGAGATCAGGTGCAAATTAATACTGAAAGACAAAACATCAAAGATGCTTTGTTCTGCAAAGTGACTGATATTGATTTTGTTTGGCTACCACCAAAAATAACATACAATAAAACAGCCCAAACCCCCAAAACCTGAGTCCTGTCCCAAGAACAAAAAAAGGAAAAACTAAGAAAAATTAAAGAAGAAAATAAGAAAGAATGAAAAATACGGAGGAAAGTAAGGAAAGAAAGAAAGATGAATAAAAGGTGAAAAATAACCCTTAACGCTGTGTCTTAGTCTTCGCTGACTAGCTGAGGTCATTACGTGTTTTGATGTCCACGGAAATTAGAGCCGAAGTAAATTCTTTGACAGCGTCACGCGATTTCTGCAGAGGTGTTTATGCTTTTTGGCAGCATCTTATTAAAATGACACAGGCGGACTGCATTATTTTGCTAAAATTGTCAGACGAAGATTAAACCGGTATGTGAAAAAAATGGCGAAAGGTCGTCTGTTTAGCATGTAGCATAAGACAAGTGGAACACGATTTCTACAGGCCGAGGATTGTCACACCCACTCGCTTGAAATGACAGGCCACCTCTAAAACATTTCACACAGAAATATATACCTGTTCCATGAAGAATATACTTGGATCGAAACAGTATCTTGAGTTTTTAAAAAAGTGAAGATTATATGCTGGAAAGGAAAACTGAGTTAACTACGGTCGATAATTCCAATTACTTTTTATAGGTTCACCTAGAGGTCTACCGCTCACATAATGGAACTGACAATACAGGTAGTTAATGCCCACCCAGATGTTAGATATATCTAAACAACAACAACAACAACAACGAAACAATCAAAAATCAAAATGGGAATTAACCAGCTAAAACAGCAAATAAGCTATAGGACAGAGGATACCAGTAAAACACTAAAAATAAAAACAGACTATATCAAAGTAAACTAATATAACACATAGCACCTTAGCGGTAGAGATAAAAAGAATTTAGGGATGTAGCAGCGAAAACTCCACCACTCCAGCTACTCAAGCCATCATCAGTACGCCAGGAGAGAGGCCAGCCAGCGGGACCATACATAGTCACCACCAGTCCAGGACACCAAACCGCAGACCCCTTCCCTTCTCCCTCACCCATCTCCCCTCCCCTTCAGTGCGAAATCACCGCGAGGTGGAAGCACTTTCCCTCCCAAACCAACAACAACAACAACAACAACAACAACAACAACAACATCTACCGCTCACTCGTACAAGACTAAAGGCCACCGTACACAGTAGAAAGATGTTCAGCATGTGCCGTTGGCAAACCTCCAGGAGGACGCTATTTTGATTGGTTGCTACTGTGTCATCTGGTCTGACTCTAGCGCTAAGTGGTCCACAGAAGTAGTCTATTCTAGTGACTATTTCCAGCTGATGCCATGTGGGCTCTGTCAGACTCTACTGTGTGTACGTATTGCTGTTTGGCAGCGAGAGATGCAGGTGAGCGAAGTCATAATTGGACTCCCGTTTAGAGCGCCACCTCTACGGTTAACCTTTGTGCGCGATGGACTTTAGTTTGTAACCAAACTAATTATTTACATCCGCGAGCTGTGCGTGTTTACTGTCACACACAGGCACAAACGACACACACGCTTGACACTTGGGACGGTCGCTTTGTTTGGGGTTCTTGCTTCGCTTCTCGAAAAAGCAGATAGCGACATCTATTTTCTGCGTTCATGCTCTGCTTCTGCATGCGTGACACGTGCGTGCGTGCACGCCAAGCTACGTGTGCTTGAAAACCTGAACGGTCGTGCGTGCTACTGTGTTACTGTTTAGGGCGTTATTGTGTTTTGAAAAGTGGGCGTGCGTGCGTGCGTGCTTTGTGTGTGTGTGTGTGCCCATATGTATGTCTGTGTGCGTGTGCTTTTTTTAATCCAAATATTTGTAGAGGTATTTTACACCCTTTGGTCTAGCTAATGGCTTAAATAGTCAGGGTATAAAGCCAGATAATGTTGTAAATCTATTTCTTCAAACCCCGCACTCGGTTGCCATCAAGTCCGCACAACCAGAAACTTTCTTTTCGTCGCTGTCATCAAAGACTTTGGCGGAAGTGATGTGTCTGCGCACAAGCGCTGGTTCTTTTTGCTCCCAGACGGAATTTGAGTAGTTTAATTAACCAGCTTTTTTTGATAGCGGACTTTTTCCAAAGGGGCCACGAGTTTTGCCTGCAAAGGCGATCGCCGGCATGCAGGAGCGAAAGTGATAGATAAAAGGACATGAAAGAGGGAAGACTGAACGGTTCAGCCAAAAGAGGGACACAGTATCGGCGCTGAAATCCAGACGAGACAGTCTGCTACTGTCAGACAAGGCAAGCACGGCCTAGCCAGTGCGGGCAGCTGTAGTCACGGTAAACGCCGACTTTTGACTTTTTCAGCAGCTGGATTTCCTTCCTTCCTTCCTTCATTCTTCCTTCCTTTCTTTCTGTCTTCCTTCCTTCCTTCCTGAAAGACCCTAGCAAGGGGAAACGCATACGATGGTTAGTTGGTTCGGATTGCACGTCCGGCACACGTACTTTCTGTATGTGGCACTTGTTTGCTCGTTTCCACGGGTACTCGGACTTTTCCATTTTTCACCCCTCCTCCTCAACATCCTTCACCAATCTCTCCTTTCCCAACCCCTTGTTGCAGACAAAACAATTCTTTCTCCTTTTTTTTAGTCTCTGCCTCCAATATATATTACATGTGCGTCACACAACAATTGTAGCATTATGAAAATTAGAACAGGATGTTTCGACACCAATTTCACTGTCAACGCTCAGAAAATTTTCTGCTTTCACTGAACCTAAAGACTATAGGTATCTGGTATCTAATTCTCGAAATCTATATTCAGACCGTTACAAATATCTGTCCTGAGTCATACAAAGGAGTTATTGACTCTGTGTGTTTGTGTATGCGTGCGTACGTGCTTTTGCGTGCGTGTTGCAGTCTGTGTGTGCGTGCGTGTGTGTATATACGTGTGCGTGCTTGAGTGTATACGTGTGCAAGCGTGCGTGTGTGCGTGTGCATGCGCGCGCGCGTATGAGTGCATGTGCGTGCGCATGGGTGTGTCGGTAAGTGTGAGGTAGTCCGCGCGTATGTGTGTGTGGGTGGGTGGGTGTGTGTGTTCGCGCGCGCGTATGTATATGCTTGTGTGCGCGCGTCCATGTGTATTTTTAATTTCAACGCTTATCGTGTCTTTTCAGAAAGACATGCTTTTGGAAGTCTGTATAAATTTACTGTCCAGCTTTCCGGCAGTGGGCTGGCATTTCGCACCCTGTCAGAGTACGTCTGAGAAAGAGTACGCTTCGGTTGCTAAGCATAAACGCCGCGCAGTCAATGAAGAGCTAGCATCAGCCAGCAGTGCACAGCCAGCGATAGCCAGACAACACGAGGACTTCAGAACCCCGAGGAAGGCTAAAAGCAGCTCAGTTCGTTCGGGGAATGTTCGAGAAGCTTAACGTCTGGAAGCTGTTCAAAGGATGTTGATTTCAGTTCTCCTCCCTCCTTACCATCACTCACCGGTCCACCGTCTGTGCCCTGACGATTTTCTGATATGCCTTCGCCGAGAAAGGGCGTCGCGGTGTATGAATTAGCTCAACAAACATCGCTTGTGGCCCGGCTTTTAACGGGACATTGGTGTCAGAGCTATGAATGTTTGTAGGGAGAGGGGAGAAAGAAGAAGCGTTGTGTAGTCGTAAGCATTGCATCGAAAACATAAATACTGATTCCTTTTATAGTCTACATTCAAGTATCTCTGGAAAATCTGCCTGCATCATCTGGGGAGGCTTGAAACCATCTCAATATGAAGGAAGAGCTTTAACGTGGACAGAATCCCTTTGAATTCTAAAGGATCTATACATCTTGAATTTATATAAAATGTTCCAGTTTCCTGGAGCTGACAGAATGCGATTTGATGTCGTAAAATATAGATCTAGTTTAAGGGCGTCTTCAAACGGAATGCCGTTCTCACCATGTTTACAAGAGCAAAAGGTAGTGCACACGTCTAATGTTGAAGATGATGCCCTCACTGCTGGGTTTACAGTCACGCTACGATGACATGTTTTGAACCTATTTAGATCCTTAAACAAAAGAAACGAAGAAAAATGAGTTACGACTGAAGATAAAATATTTGCCTTAAGCAAGGTTTCTTCTTTCTAGCATCTTCTATCATTCCTCTTTCTGTTGTTGGGTCTCCCTCCACACTTCCCCCTCTCTGTGCTTTAAGTCTTTCTTAATCCACCACCTCTTCTCTCTCCCCTCTTTCTGCACCATTTACCAACTTTTCCTTTTTGATAGTCTCCTTCCTTTATTGGATCTCTCACAAAATGTAAGATGTGACGGCGAGGGCGTGGGGGCAGGAGGCGTGGGGGCAGGGAGCTTGAGGGAAGAGGGCGGTTGGGGGCGAAGAGACGTCGCAGGAGAGACGTCGACTGTACAAGAGCGCTCAGATAATGTAAGACAGTGATTCTCTGGCACGTAAGGGATCATTGGCTTTCGTTTGAAGTCCCTCTCATTCTGACTGAAAAGGAAAACAAAATTGAAAAGAAATGATATCAAGAACCTCTGCCGCGTGCGTGTAACTATGTAGCAATAAACGTATTATCGAAACATGCAGCTACATACAAATGTTTGCTTCTACTCAGCTCGATGAATGTGTCTGGTGATCTTCTAGTCTTAGGTTCCTATCTCGCGCTTCATCTTTCATGCGTTTTTCGCTTGTACATTCTTTTTCACTGTTTCCTGCTTCGTCTCTGTGTCTGTTCCTGCGTGTTTTCTTTGTAAAATGGAAGTCTTGTTTCTTTGCGTGTTTTTATTTGATTTTCGTCGTCTGTTGTCTCTCGTCCACTCAGCACGTCGTCTTATGTATGTAGGATTGTTTGGCTGTCTTAGGTAGCCTAATGTAACAGCCTAATGCAGCTTAGGTAGTTATATAGCTTAGCTTGGGTAGTGATGTAGGTTAGAGGGCTTAGGTAGTTATTTGGTTATGAAGTTCAAGTAGTTATGTAGCTTAGGTAGCAGCCTACTGTAACTGAGGTAGCCTAGCTCACAGTAACTGCGGTATCCTTTTTACTAAAGCTAAGGTATCCTAGCCTACAGTAACCGAGGTAGCCTTACTACTGTAACCGAGGTAGCCTTACTACAGTAACCGAGGTAGCATTACTACTGTAACCAAGGTAGCCTTACTACAGTAACCGAGGCAGCATTACTACTGTAACCAAGGTAGCCTTACTACAGTAACCGAGGTAGCATTACTACAGTAACCGAGGTAGCCTTACTACAGTAACCGAGGTAGCTTTACTACAGTAACCGAGGTAGCCTTACTACTGTAACCAAGGTAGCATTACTACAGTAACCGAGGTAGCTTTCCTACTGTAACCGAGGTAGCATTACTACAGTAACCGAGGTAGCCTTACTACAGTAACCGAGGTAGCATTACTACAGTAACCGAGGTAGCTTTACTACAGTAACCGAGGTAGCCTTACTACTGTAAACAAGGTAGCATTACTACAGTAACCGAGGTAGCTTTACTACTGTAACCAAGGTAGCATTACTACAGTAACCGAGGTAGCATTACTACAGTAACCGAGGTAGCTTTACTACAGTAACCAAGGTAGCATTACTACAGTAACCGAGGTAGCATTACTACAGTAACCGAGGTAGCTTTACTACAGTAACCGAGGTAGCTTTACTACAGTAACCGATGTAGCATTACTACAGTAACCGAGGTAGCTTTACTACAGTAACCGAGGTAGCCTTACTACTGTAGCCGAGGCAGCATTTTTACTGTAGCCGAGGTAACCTTATTGTTGTAGCTAAGGTAACCATACTACTGCAACTGAGGTAGCCTAACGTAGCTTAGGTAGTTATGTAGCTTAGGGAGTTTAGGTAGTGCTGGTGGCTTAGAGGGCTTAGCTTATCAAAGAGAAATTCAAGAAAATAAGTGCATAAGAGTAAGGGACAGTGGGAGTGGCTAGGAAGGTGAAAAGACAGAAAGAGTAGCTGACAACATATAAAAATTCATGGCCTACAAGACATTCAGTCAGAAACAAAGAGAAGAGATGGAAACCAAACTGCCTTGGCAGTACAGTGAAATCATAGAATATTAATGGAAGCAAGTACTCAGTGGAGTAAAATTAGATTTTCCAAACAAAAGAGGGAAGAACTTTCTTGAGACTCACTTTCCGTATTGCATTAAAGCCATACAAAACAAAACAGCTAAAGACATCTTTGTTCTGGTCCCCAGAACAACGGAAGGAAGTGCATTTGCTGTCTAACAAAGCCACTTCAGAATTTTTATCAGGCCGCGCAAATAGCGGGTTTCATCTGTTTGCGCGGCAGTGTGCTAGTGGCCAAAATGACAGCGCGCGATTCCAGGCAGAGGGAAATAGACGCTTCGGAACATTTTAAACAACAAATCTTGCTGTCTCTACTGATGTTAGAACTGTTAAAAAGATATTTATGTTACACGTCTAATAAATAGATTAGCAGGACTAGCAGTCTTGCATAAAGCCTAATAAATTACATAAAAACAACGGATAGAAAAATTATGATGGAGGAGAGTGAGATGAGAATAGAGAAATGGCGATGGGAAACGAGAAGGGGGTAGAGAGAAGACTATTTTGCGATGCAGTTTTAGGAAAGTTTCTGCACCAGACGAGCGTGGATCCTAGTTCGCAAAACATTCCGACGAACTCGACATGCATTTTTCGGATAAAGAATAAAAAAAGGTTAAGGAGTTTCCTTGACCTCCTAGGTCGTTCGGGTGTGGGGATGTTTGAGAACACCACTTTTCTCTGGGCCAGCATTGGACGAGCGGTGCCCATCTCTCCCCCTTACTGCCTTACCTCAATAACCCATGTGTGGATGAACTGGGGGTGGGGGGTGGGGCGTGGGGGTGTGTTCTGGGATGCAGGTATCGGGCCAGTCTGCAGCCCTTGCCTTCGGGTTTGGAAGGCCGCGGTCTAACCACTCAGCCATCGGGTCCCACTGGCAAAAAAAAAAGAAATTAAAAAAAGGATATTTCAGAAAACAGAAACAAAGTCCAGTCATTTTCTCAGTAACCCTAAGCAATGTTTTTTTTTGTTTCGTCAGTGATAGTAAGGTGAACACGTTTCCTTAGCAGCACTACTTTGGTAGGCTTCTAAATCGGTTGTACTTGCAGTCGTGTAGATAATACGTGTAGCTCTACGTCTTTGGCGTGCGCGCGCGTGCGTGTGTGTGTGCGTGCGTGCGTGCGCGTGCGTGCGTGTGTGTACGTGTTCGTGTGTGTATGCGTGTTGAGGGAAATAGAGAGGGAGTGGTGTGTAATCTATCGGAATACCACACACCACTTTAGGGCCCTGTATGTGTTTGTGGCCTCGGCTTGAATAAGGAACTGAGAACTCGGATGTCAAAGTCGGAGAAAGAGAAACAGTAGCGGGAAGCAAAATGGACGTCTGTAATGGAGGTCTGATAGCTTCGGGTCAAAAGATTTGACAGTCGAGAAAAATAAATCCTTAGAAAATGCACCTCTCCCGCGCAAATTATTAGGGGTGATTTCGTGTCATTTGGGACATGTCATGCTATTTGAATTTGTTTTTAGCTGAGAGGGAAGGATGACGTCGCGTTCCTGGGTTGTTGTTCAGTATTTGTGCGAAAGACTATGCACTAGCACGCGTTGTCCCCTCCAGTGCTGTTGATTCTGCCATTAGCAGAGTGAAAGCAGCGCACCTCCAGCCTTGTTATTCATGGCAAATGTATTCGCTGTGATTGTGTGGGCACATGCTGCGTTGGGGGAGTGATGGTAGTGGCGATGATGACGACGACAAAGAGGTGACAATGAGGACACCAACCCTGATGTTTCATCAACGTGATGATTGTTGTTGTCTAATAAAACTGAAACACAGGATGCGGAGCCATCGCAAAAAAGCATACTGGGGTTTAAAACTGCGATACGTCCTTGAAACAAAACTTTAGTTTGTGTGTTTTTTTATCTGATTCATTGTACTTTGCAAGAAATACGAAATCACATCTATTTTTTTCCTCTCAGTGAGTCATCCAACCAGCCTTTGTTTCTCTGTTGCCAGGAGTTTGTCCATTTTTGTGTGCGTCTTCCTTTGTGTGAATACACATATATATTGATCCCTGCTTATGGCTAAGCCATCAACTTTGAGAGCATCTCTCTTAGACATGTCTGAAGAATTTCTTGCATTCTGTCTTTAAATCAAAAGAAAGAAAACAGAATATAGAACTCGCAAAATACGAATTAATAGCACGTAATGAGACTACCTATGATCTACAAGCTGCTGTCGATAGTATAAACTAGCAGACCCGTTAAAGTATTGGTCCTTGGTCCTTTTTTGGCAAACTAGAGAGTTTCTGAGGTTGTTTATGGAAACATTTTGCGTTGTTTTGTCGAGTGCAGATGATCAGGCGTACGGCTCCTGTGAGACGCGAACACCCCAGTGGGTGATAGCAGTTACACTTTTGTGGTCGATTTTTCTTGTGGATAAAGTTGCTCGTAAAGTTGCTGTAGGTCGAAATGTCGATAAAGTCTGCGTATTCCACAGAAATTGTCCAGGCGGTTTGGGTGTGCAGCTGTGCTTGCTTTTGCTAACTCCAGCGTGTTTTAATAACGTCTGGTTAACTTTCAGAGTATCTGCTTTAGCTGACTATCGAACATACCATACGTATTTTGTTGTTGTTGCTGTTGTTGTTTTGCCCTTCAGTGATTTTATTAAAATTCGAACCCTAAATGGCTAATACTCGCGTCTGCTTTCCAAGGGTGACCAATGTGTTCAAAAAGGCTGCGACATTTTGTAGATTTGATTTCTTTCGGAAATCGAGGTCAGATACAAAGAAGATTTAATGAGAGGAAAGGACTCACCCCACCTTCCCCCCAAAAACTCTCACTCTGTCCAGTATGTTTCCTTGTTCAGTGCAGGAAATGCCTCACGAAATGCCTGTAGTGTTTATAATTGCGTGATATTTGCCCTTTTTTGAGCGATGACGACTTCAGCAATAAACCTGTCGATGATGACTGACGGTAACGGAGACGGACAAATCGAAAAAATAATGATCTTGACCCTGACAGGTCGTCGTACAGCAGCAGGAATACATGTATTGAGTAACGACTTAAGTAAGAGAGACTGACACGTTGGTATGCAACAGTTTGATGGAAAGATAGAGGTAAAAGCAATTCATAACAATAAAGACAGGACAGGCATGCAAACACACACACACACACACATGCTCAAGCGCGCACAGAGAGAAAGAGAGCGACCTAAGGGACGACAGTAAAAACGTAAACATAAAGACAGACGAACGAAGAAACCAACCCACAAAAAAGCAAAGTCTACGCTCTCAGCTCTCACTTATCGTGTGATTTGTCAAGGCTACAGACTCGAAACACCTCAGCACGTGCATTAAACCACAGGCACTGGGGATGTTTGGTTTGCCTGCTTTCTTTGGGGCCTACCTTGGCCAGGTGCACGGCCCCCTTCCACAGCGTAAATAGGTGTGTCTTCTACAAGACTAGCGGAACGCGCGTGCACAGATCTCCCGCAAAATGGCGAAATTCGGAAGTTACTAAAATAGCACACACGCGAACTATCACACGTCATGCATACATCAACATGAAATAGGTGATCTGGTGAGAACATGGTAGACTGTGGACATTCCTTCAAGCTTATCTGAAGACATAGCAGACAAGCGGAAATTAATATTTATCGGCGCGTGTGTAGCGGACTAAGAACCTGTCGGGAAGAATAACGTCCTGTATTCCAAGTCCTTTGCCAGAATGATTCACATACTCAGGGCCAAATGCCCACTTCTACTATAGCAGTGTCTGCTCCGTGGCTGACGAATTTGTCTCGTCTGCCAAACAGTGAGACTACTTCTTTGTGCAGTTTAAAAATAAGCTCACCTTGCTGCTACTATAGGTAAACAATGCAATCCTTCTAGACGGGAGTGATAAGTATGTTCCTCTTAGTTAACAGTCATGGCAGTATTTTGCATCATCCTCTTTTTTTCTTATATATATAAATAAATAAACGCTAATGAACGGTAGTTAATAAGAGTTTACTGTGAACGATGCTTAGAGAACAGGTTTATAGTACTTCATAACCTCTAAGGGCAATAGTTCAAGATCGCTATCAGTCTTTGGATGTTCAGAAAACGTGCGCGACATGCGTCGTCCATCTAAAGTTGGAAACGTTTGTTTTGAAGCTGGTCACGTGTACTTGTGGTGGAGGACATGTGAGCCAGAAGCTAATTAGTACAATCGGGGTGGGGGTGGTGGGTGGGTGGTGGGGGGGTGTGGGGGATGATATAGCTGCCCACTGATCGATCCGCTGTGAGATCGTTGCCCTCGAGGTTGATGAGCGTTTCTGCGAGTGACCGCGTGTGACAGTCCGACAACTGCCAAGTCTGCCCGCCTCTCGGAGAGTGGACTCCATGCCAGGCAGGCACGTTGCACTGAACGCCCACTCCCTTCAGTCGCTCTCGCGAGAGTGAAACTTAGATTGGTCCCTACCTTCTGTCGTCCTTGCCAGGCGGTCAACCGTACCCAATGTGTTCGAAAGACTATTTAGAGGGGTTCCGTTTAAGCATCGTGTTTGGTTTGGAACCGAATATCAAATAAAAATTTCGGTTTCCATAAGTCATTCTACCTTCCCACCCACACTAAATCCTAAGCCTTTGACAGAAAGAGCACTGAAAGCTCCGCATAACATATCAGAACATCACCCATACGAACATTTGCTGAAAGCGTGTGAATGTGGATCAATTTCTGTTATCTCCCCTTAACCCCCGCACCCCCCCCAAAAAAAAAATGCAGACCAGTCTAAGAACGTTCCCGGTTTCATAAAAACCACGTAATGTATCATGGAATTCGACTGACACCGACCGCCGAGCAAGGGCCTAGAGGTTGGTGGTAAAAGCCTTCTGCAACGTATTAAATAACAATTCTGACTTCTGCATGAACACTGCCAGAGCATAACTTTAACGCAAAGAGGAGAGGGGCGCACTGTTTTTGTAAATTCTGAATTTCACCCTGTAACGCGAGGTCTACATACGCGCGTTTCCGCTAGTCTTGCCGTAGACACACCTATCTGCGCTGTGGAAGGGGTTCGTGGACTTGACTAAGACAGGAGTCTTGGAAAACAGGCAAACGAAACATCTTCAGTGCATACGACTTGATGTGCTGAGGTGTTTCGGCTCTCTAGGCTTTTGCCTAACAAATCACACAATAAGTAAGAGTTGAGAGCGTATAGAGTTTGTTTTGTGTGTGTTTCTTTATTCGTCTTTCTGTCTCCCTGTTTACCTTCCTATCTGCCTTCCCCTGTGTGTGTGTGTGAGTGTGCGCTTGAGAAGGAGAGAAGGGGTGGGTGGGAGGCAGCCAAACAAACACAAAATTCTTCCTTTGTTTTTCTTTAGCGGAACCATCCGTGCAACATTCGACTGCTAGCTGAGATAACATAACATTTACATTTTTCTAAACGAGCAACAACAACAAAACAAGTCCCAGGAGGCTGGTTTCTGCTTGTGGTGTCTTAGTGTAACCTACTGCTTTTTGCAATTTACAGCCATATTGTGGGCACAAAACTATCCCAGACAGTGTACAATCGCATTTTCACACAAATAAAGTTGTTATAGAAGTTTAGATAGAACTATTTTCCCCTGCAGGAGAAAATGTGTTCAGACCGAAAGTGACTGCATTTGACAGCGCTTGAGGACACACAAAGCACTCGATAGTAAGTTTTTAGGTCTCGTGGGAAATGTTCGACAGAACTAATTTTTCGTAACTACATCACGTCTCTCAGTGAAAGGGGGCCTAAGCGCGGGCCCGTAACAAGAACCAGTAGTCTGTGACTGATCAGACGAAGATAATCAAAATTCTGGTTGAAAGCTTGCGTCAGACAGCCGTCGCTCGCTGACCCATAAGATTGCTCATGCAAAAACTCCCGGAAGTCTATTTCATAAGTCAAGGGCAGCTACTCCATTACTCCATTGTCCTGGGACGTTACGCTCATCACATAGAGTGCAGACATTTTTATATAGACTAAATAATCAAAGGATAACCTTTAGCACATCCTGTCAGCGTCCACACTTTTCGACTGTTGAATGTCTCCGAGTGATTTCATGCAGTCCGTGGTTCTAAAAAGGAGTGACGTAAAGTCGATTCAACCATAAAAATGAATTACGTACAAGGAGATTAACTTCGAACATTCTATAGGCGTATTGTAGAAATATCGCTTGTTTTTAAACAAGTTTGACAAGCAGATACTCTTTTGGAAGACGTTTGTTTGTATTTTTGTGTTTTTTGTTGCGAATTTGGACTTTTGATGATGAGGTAGACAGCAAGGGGTTGCCATTACAATGATTTAAGGTGGTTTTGATAACGTATGACCTACACCCACTCCTCTGCAATTCCCAATGCCGCCGTGGTCAGTGCCAGGCCTGGATGAGAAAGGAGGAGGGTCTGGAGAAGGAATATCTACCCCTCCCTGTAAAACCCGTTAAGCTACAGACAAGCAGACTAGAGACGCTCAGAACATCTCAGCTCTGGAGGAAGGTGGACCTCTAGAAGGAGGACTGATGGCGCCCAGTTTTAAAAGCCGGATTCATCCAGAAGCTGCTCGGCCGACTGCCATCCTTTTAATCAGGACTGCCATCACTGTCGGGATGTGGAACCTGAGGTTCATGTATGAAGCTGGGATGACGGCACGGGTGGCAAGTCATGAAAGCTTTCCAACTCACTCGCCAACGGAGTGTTGCTGGATCTTCCTTTAGAAGGCATTTGTCGTGTGGACAGCTGTTAGATTCTCGAAAGACGGGATATAAAAGCCTCGTTACTCTATTCTTAGCACATGCACACCCGCACACGTTTGGGGTGGCGGGAGAAAAAGTAGAAGGAGGAAGAGAAGAGACAATTATTGTATGAGGCAAGGAGAAAGATTGTGCGCGGTTGGGGGAGTGAGAGAGAGGGAGGGGAAATGGGGAGAGGGGAGAAATAGAGAGTTCAATAGGAGGAGTGGCCAACGAAGATCAGGGATCGGTAATGGTGCAAAAGATGACAGAATGTTAGGAGAGATCAAATGTTCTGATAGATTGATAGATGAGTTCGATTGTCCACAGAAGAGACAACACCAGCGTGTCTTACAGCCACAGGAATCGGGTTTCACGTGCAGATCTTATCACTCCGCCTGGAAAACACTCATCGCTGTATGAACAACTCTCCGCTAGCAGTAAACAGGCACGTCACCATCTGCCCAGACCATTTATCGCCTGCTTCCAGAACTTCCGGTCTTCTTCCGTCCACACCGCTACCCGTCCCGCTTTCCCACCTCCCCTCGAAACCCTCCGTCCGCTTGGGTCAGCTAGAGCTGCGGTCACGTGAGTTGCGTCTTGTCACCGTTTCCAGTAGTCAGCCCGGGAAGAGTATCGGGTTCGTGAAGGTAGCCTACTACACGCATCATGGCTGGCTCATCGCTTCTCGTCTGCTTAGCTCTATGTCTGTCGTCCTGTTTCTCGTCTTTTGTGTCGGGTAACCTGTTTGACCATCCGTGCAGGAAAGTGTTTTCTTTGTAATGTATACGCGGAGCGTTGGTGCGCGTGTCTTCATTAGGAACAAAAGGAAACTCATATAAGTTCTAAGGCGGACATCGGATGCGCTAAATAGGGAATAGACTTTTCTATTATGAGGGTTATTAATCTAGCCCCTTGTTCGAACCACATATGCTTTCCGATGCGCCTGTGCGTTTGACAGTTTGTCTACTTCGTTGCATGCGTCCATACAGATGATACCATAACAGTATGGGTCTGTGTTCTGGTGTGTATGTGCACATGTATATGTATTTATGCATTCCAATTGATCAAGGTATATATATGTATGGCTACAACATTATTTAAAAAAAAAATGATGCTCTATTAGCTATTTAGCTGGACATGAAAAAAATAATGACCTGTATAGTTGGAGAGGTACAAAAAGCAAGCATTGAAATATGTTATAGACACATAATTTGTTATTTACTGTATTTGAAACAGTCTCCGAAAATCCTCTCCCTTGGTTTGTTTGCAAAACATGGACAATGCCTGCCACCTACCCCCCCCTGCTGAGACCTGCTTTTAACATTAGCTTGATTTTTTTATCGTTCCCTTACAGGAACAAACACCATGGTTCGGAAGTTTTAAAAAAAATAATCTTTAGGACAGCTTAAATCAGACGTGAGGGAGCCTGCGGTTAATGCTCGCTCTTTTTGATTTTATGTGATTTTTTTCTTTCTTTTTGCATTAGTTGTTAAATATGTCAAATAAATCTCCCGGTGATTTTCGTAATAGTGTGCGGGCAAAATCACACTTGTATCACGCAGTGCGGCGTCAAATCAAAAAGAACACACAAAGGATTTATACTTTGACGTTTCACGCAAGGATTCGGGTTTCTTTTGAAATAAGTGGGCACTGCAACAAAACAGGGATATCTCCTTAGTTTACAAAGTAGCGTGTGAAAAAAATGGTCAGGTTAGCGAAGAGGGAAAGCGACATGAGACGCGGGTACCAAACCCATGTTTTAGTAATCATGGGGAAAGTAAAATAAAAGTTCTAAGAGGGCAGTGAAATCACTTACGAAGTGAGAGAGTGCGGGAGAGAGAGAGGGGAGGGGGAACTGAAAAGCACTAAAACAACGTGCAGGTCGAATCCTTTAGGTCGTTTAAAAGTTTAAAAGTTGGGCACTGAAATTCAGAGCGGCGTTGTGCCAGCCGAGTATTAAATTCACCTCTGACTGTAGCGTCCGCTAGCGTGAGAGTTTGCACATTTCCAATTACTTTATTTTCACAGGCGCCGGGTGAGAAGTACGTAAGTATTGTTGCGTCTACGCGCGTGTCCGCAGTACGTGTTTTGTATGGTCATAGACTGGCGCTTGGCAGTACAGGCAGGACTGCTTGAACCATTCCCAGCCAGTCTCTGTGTTACCGGAACGTCACTAATCTTACAAAAATCACGGTAAAAGAAAAACAGATGAACTTTAACCTATAAAAACTTAAAGAAAAAATAACCAACAAAAATTGTTCATTCAAGTCTATAATCATTGTTGCATATTGTTAAATAGCTTGTTGGTCCCAATTCTGTTAGTTCCAAAGATATGGTTGGCTGGCTGGCTAGCTGGTTGCATTGGCTGGTTGGTTGGTTAGATGGCTGGTTTGGTGGTTGGTTGACGGTTTGAATAAGAAAACTTTATGGCTAGTGCAACGTGGACAAAACAAAGAAAAAGTTTCTTAAAAATTTGGCCCAAATAAGTCAATGCACCTGCCACATAAGGGTTGATAAAATAATTATTCTGGTTGTTATGACTTCGGGTAGATTTTGAGCCATTAATAATATTAAATGTTTTCCCTTTTTGACGATAAACAGGATGGTTTTTTTCTTGAGAAGTGGATATAGTTAGTTCGGCCTTGGTCTTGGTGGAGAGACACACATATTAATCTCTGGCCGCTTTTCTATACACTGCTTACATTTCTAAATGAATTGAGTTCACATGAGCAAAGAAAACTGATAGGGAAATCTGAATACGGCATCGCAATTATATTCGGATCTTTTTCAATTAAATTGAGGCAGACAAAAGAAATTTCACATCCGACATACGTCGTGGAATGGCTGCGCATGCACACTTAAGAAAAAAAATTATGGAGTGAAAAAGCAAGTCGTACAGACATGTTTATAAAAAGCCCAAGAGCAATACTCTATCTGACCTTTTCTTTCTTACATCTCATTGTCTTCGCACCCTTTTCCAGTCGGTCCTGTGTCGGTTGGATGCACATTCTAACAGATGCAAACAGACGACTGGTAGCGTTTGAGAAAGTTCCCACATTTTCACCCTATGCTAGCCCGCATAGGTTTTAAGCTTCTGCGCTTCTGAGCTTTATTTCATTCCTACTTTTTAATAAAAACAAATAACAAACTAATTTTAAAGACAAAAATCCTCCTGAGCAAATGAAACATTTTATAATTCTTCACCGGATTATCTTAACAAAACAGGGAATTCTTGAGAGTGTAATTCCGTAATCTGCTGCAATAATAATAGGAGGTTTTAATTTTTTTTTCTGGCTATAACATCGAACTTGAAGAATGGCTGCATGTTTCTGTATACACTCACACGGTGATCTACGCGCATTGAAACTGCTCGGTCTCTGAGAGGGCCGAACAAATCCCGAGCTTTTGCGGAGCATGAAACGTAAATCATTTTTACAGAACCATACACTGGAACACGAAAACTAATGGCTAGTTCAATCAAGCGCGCATTTCAGCGGTGATAGCTTCCGTTTTTCTTCACATAAAGCTTTGGTTTAACGTTATGTAAATGGTCCGGTATGAGAAACACATCGCCTTGATAAAGTGTTCTGCTGAATACACACATCTGCGTATGCCTACACCGTGAAGCGCATAGACATATGTCAATAAAACTCAATCTTCTCAGAGAGTTTCGAAAACTTTTGATCTAAATTCATCCACTGGCATCTGGCTTCATGTCTATTCCGTTTAACAATCTCAATAAGGGTGTCCTAAGTCAGAGACAAAGTACATAGTTTATTCTAATCATGTTGATTATAGATGAGGAAGGTAAGGAACATTTTTAAGAGAAAAGTGCTCCTACCTGATTTATATACAACTTACAACGCAAGTCCACAATTTTTTTGCATATGGGTTTTGTCCCTTTACATAACAAAATTACCAGAAGACAACACACAAAACTGCAAGAGGCATCTGCTAGAAAATTCTGATCAGATAAACTTGGACAAGGGTTTTATTACCTGGTGTATACCCTGTTCACGACTAGGTTTTGAGACTCCTTTCACCTTCGAGAACCACTGACAACACACCTCTGCCTACGTAGAAAACCTTACATATTTTCTTGTTGCAGACTTTTTAAAAGAAACATTTAATCTAGACTTTAAAACCACATGTATAATGCTGTTTACAAGTCCTGGTGTACAATACAGCGTTCTCAGATTAGGAGTCAGCCCTATCCCACTAATATTATGATAATGGTGGAGCGACTTCGGATGTCGCTAGCTACATGTGTTTTGGTGACGTTATTTGTCAATATGTGGCAGCTGTACAGTGGCACTACATACGTAGAGCATCGTCTGTATAGTGGTACGAGAATTTTTGGACTGCACATTTTGGATTTTAAAACTATCGACCATTACACTTGTCACAGTGCTGTAAAGACCATGACAGCAAAGGCTAGAGGCATGTGCGAAATTACAGAGACGTTAAGAACATGCAGAGACCAAACCAGAGTCTCTCGCTGTTTTGCTCAAGGGACACGCGACGTCTTCAGCAGGAAACTAATAAAAAAGACTCTTACGATGTCATGACGGGAAAAGACCAACAGGGTTTCATCGGAAACAGTCTTAGCAGGAGGGTGATGAGTGGTAGGCGTGAGAAGAAAGGCTACCTGACCTCGCCTGCCGTCGCGAGAAACAGTCCTAACAAGCTCAAGTAAACACGCTTTTCGGACAGCGTTAAAAGAGCAGGTGAAATATAACTTCCGATTTGTAAATGGCTGAGATGCAGCGAAATGCGCGCGGGCTTGTATTCTGGAAATTGGACAGAGCATGTCGTGGCAAAAACCACGGTGAATTTAGTTTTTATAATACCACATCATCAGAAGTACTTTCCTCCGCACGACAACCTATGGGCGAAGCGAAGAAAGGGGAAATAGGATAAAAAGCTCATGTCTTCAGGTCTGCGTTTGTACAGTATGTGTAGCACACGGCCATTGTCAGTGCCTCGGGCGTGCGCTGGTCGCGCATGCAGTCATTTTAACCGTTGTCAGTGACAAGCGCGTGCGTCCTTTCATCTTTGTTATTCATCCACCTGACATCAGACATACAACCCACAAATGGTCCATATTATCACCTATGGAACCAACATGCACATTCGGGGACCCAAATCTGGGATTTTTTTCTGTCATAGAAATGACTGTACTCGTTGTCTGACAGTGTATGTCAGTTTGTCCGACCGTGTGCAATGTCTGTCTGTCTGTCTGTCTGTCCCTATCTGATCACCTTCACCATGGCTACTGTTCCCGTTACTACAATTTTACTTTATAAACGTTTCATATGCAACAATTTTCAGCCTCAGACTTGCATCACCGAATTTTAAAGAAATTAATTTACAAATTAAAATTCGTTTTTTTCCATAAATATCCCAAAAATGAAAAGCCCGGGGAAGAGGCCGTCTGTTTTGTAATTCGTGTTCACGTCGACTAGATCATACTTCCTGGCAGGGAGCTAGCAGTCTGTAGAAGTGTACAGAAATGGACGACTTTGCAACCACAGGCGCTAGACAAAATTATCTCTGACTTGTCCTTATCCGCAATATCCCGAGCTAATCTCTTGCCGCCCAAGAGCATTTTTTTATGGCTATCCTAGCGGATTTGTATTGTTCATTAAATTCAAACTCTTGCAAGATGCCAGGAAAACACTAGGTCTCTTTGTCCTTTCCCTCCGCTTTCTCTTCCTCCCTCCCTTTTAAAATGTTTGCGACTCCTTTCCTGTTTCCTCCCCCCCCCCCCCCCCCCCCCCC
>SMGT01016079.1:18634-42236 GCA_004794575.1 Lanistes nyassanus
TTCCCCCCCCCCCCCCCGTATATCTTGTGCGTGCGAACGCATTAGCAGTTTTTGCGTCCAGTGCAATTTTGTCCAAATGAGCAAACGAGTGAGTGAGTGAGCGAGTCAGTGAGTGAGTGAGTGAGTGAGTGAGTGAGTGAGTGAGTGAGTGAGTGAGTGAGTGAGTGAGTGAGTGAGTGAGTGATACACTCCTGCTTGTCCCTATATTTCTCTTTCCTTTCTCATCAGTCGTTCCCTCATCTATGACAAGGTTTTCCCATGACCTATTCTTATGTCATAACGGAGATGGGTGTATGAGACCCCCACGTTTCTGTGGACCAGAATCGTTGCTTTTCCCTCTCTGAACTGTGGGTCAGGAACCCATTTTCAACGGAGGAACCACGCTGCTTCGCACGGGCAGCGAACCAGAACCTTCGGGTTCCCAGCAGGCCAGCACCCTAACCTCTCGCCCCCACCCCCACTCCCAGCATTACCTATGACATATTGCAGGTCATATGCAGATAGCCTGTACAAATAAATCAATATAGTCTAAAACTCTTTGCCTTTTTTGAGTCACGCAAAAGAACCCTTGAACTTTTTGTGCTCTCGGAAGATAAAAAGTAATAAAAAAAGGCAGTAAGAGCATTCCGGATACAATCTGCGGACAAACAAGTTTGTTGGCGAAGACGTAAGCTTTTTATAGTTTTCTTGCAAGAAAAAACATGTTTTTGTCATCCGGTGTTGTTGGATGCATTCAAGCACGGTGGGTTTAGAGTTCCTAAATGACGGGCGAAAGAAACAGCAGGGAAATTGCCGTAAAGCAAAAATATTTACTGTAGGAGACAACGACATGCACAATAACGTTTTCAGGCTTTGTAAAGCACTTGGATTCATTTTTCGCTTTTTTTCTTTGCTTATCTTGTGCAGTCATATTGCCAGCAAATTGCAGAAGTCTATTGAATGATTTAGGAACATTTATATTAAGTATTAAAAAAAAAACAAAAAAAAAACAAAAAAACACTCTATTACCATACGTAACCCCGCAAATGACTAGCCGAGAGAAAACTCGCTTTCCAAAATTTGTGTTTAAATTTGAAAACAACGAGTTGTCTGTAACGTCTTCCCTTATTCATCCTTATGCATTGATGACAGTTGTGATTTACCACTGGTATGACAGCTGTATGACACCAGTGACCAAGTATGCGACTGCCTCGGTGATCGTCCGCTTCCGAAGCGAGAGGTCGGTGGTTTGCGCCCTGGCCGAGTCATACCTAAGACTTAAAAATTGACAATCTAGTAGCTGTCCTGCCAGACGTCTGGAACTACAGGGAACAGTACTAGGACTGGTTGATCGGGTGTCAGCATAATGTGACTGGGTGGGACTGAAGCCTGTGTTGCGACAGCTGTCCCAGTGTGGCAGCACGTTCACTTGTATCAAGCAAAACCGTCCTGATATGCATCTAGTTTGCGGCTGGACGTTAAGGAACAAACATTCACCCACCCCACCCCACCAAGTATGTACGGAATGTCAGAAAACCCTGCATTTAAACCAAACGCATCCAGGACACGAATAGTTAATTAACAAAATCTCAGAGTTGGTTACAGAAGTGTTCATATTTGCGTTCGCAGTCACAAAAGGGGTTGTAAGACCAATTGTCAATGTGTATTTTATGTGCACCTTGAGGTACACACAGGAGATATGAACGCCCAACCCAAAGAGAAGGCAAACCTGGCTTGACAGCCCTCTTAGTCAGAAATAGATCAGTTTCATCACCAGCTACAGGAACGTAGAGGAGGAAGATGAACTGGGGCTAATCAGCAAAGTCCATCAACACTACAAGGAAACAGCAGCCTGTGGAGCTTTGTTTACAAGTTTGTCAAGATAAACTTACGCCGACCTGCAGCGTTCGACGCTAGTACCTGTCTATAAAAACAAGGCGGATAAACAGGGCTAGTCCGCCTACCGTGGCATCAACTGGCTCACCACGCGAGGCAAGGTTTCTCGGGTGTTATTAAGGGAACACAGACTTGCCGTTGCAAATGCCAAGGAAAACACACAAGAGAGCGTCTTTGGTTTCAAAAACACCGCTGTCTTGTCACAAGGCTGATTCAGGCGGAATGTTCAGGGAAACCCCACCCCCAAAGGCTTGTACAACGTTGTCAGTGCCAGAAAATGTGTTTTGTGATACATGCGTGCTATGATTCCTTACTTGCGTGACGTTATAAAGGATTTCCTGTATAGCTAGATGGATGCACGTCCTTCGCCAGACATGGACGGAATTGCACACCTTTGTCGGCATAAGAAACCCCTCAGAGAACCGTCTGAAGGGTGCGTGTCATAGAATGATTTACTGTCCTACTCCTTTTATCATGAAACTTTCGCTTATCACGTTTCCCAGAAATACACGACACGCACGCATAGCCTCAGTTAAAGAACCTCCAGAGTAAAGAAACGAAACATACGAAAAATCATTGACAAGTTTATGTCGAAATTCATAAACAATAATTTAGCAGATCAAAAATCAGTTTTGTTTTCGCAACTTACAATGTCGCACCTGGGTGAGGTATAAATCTGTTTAAACGCCGATATTTATAGAAAGAGGAAAGTCACGAACAAAAATGGCGAGGAATATGGTTTCGCCTTTCTGGACTAATACGCTGTCAATTTTATGCAGAAAAATTCCAGAATAATATAAACTAATTCTAACCGCTCGAAATTAAGCACAAAAAGCGCTAGAAGAGCTTTATCTTAATTAATAAAATGCCCTGGGCTGGCTTGCGAGAGGGTTGTTATCTCTTGTTCATACGTACAGGAACACGTAAAATACACTGGACGAATGAGCATTACGACCAGTCTTAAGACCGGAAGAGCAGCTACGGACGTTCATGCAGGCCAGCCCTGATCTTCAGTTCTACTTATCTGTGTCCTGCTGTGAATATGGATGTGTGTATAGGAAGCTCGGCTGCATTAAATGTGTTTTTGGTGCTTGAACACTTTGTTGTGTAGATGCTCGGGTCATGAGAGCCATGCACGTATATCTGACAGTGACCCTTGTAAGTAGTGTTGAGTTACTTTGAATTGTGATACTATTTTGTTAAAGTGGGTTTCTTTATTCAATTTAGCTCGATCTGGGTCGATCTGTGGTGGTTGTAATGTCCAAGGGGGAGTCTGCTTGTGGTTACGGAGCTTCAATGTTAATTAGTTTCAGCCCCTACTGTGTATTTCGTATTTCTGCAAGGAAGTTTGTGGTGTACTTTGGGCTGTGCACCCTTCACTGGGTGGTCTCTAGGTAGACACAGTGTCATGTGGTAGCAGTCTGCTGCACTTTCCTTAATTATCAGTTGTAAAGGTCTTTTGCGGTACTACCAGCAATTCTAGGTTTGGGATGCCCATAGGAACCCCTAACCTTACTTCCAATAATCTAATCTGTGAAGTCGGAGTTTTGCTATTTGATTTGAAGTAAATTGGATTAAAAGGAGATCTGCCTACAGCAACCTTTATGTATCGTGAGATTAGTAAGTGTTTAATAGGGACTTTGTGTTAAAGCCCCAGCTGTTTCCTGGGATTGCTCTCATTAAGTCTATTGCCTTTTCAGCTGATTTTGTAATTGTATCTACATAGGAAGACCAGATTGAGGTTTCTGCAAAAATTACTCCTAGAAATTAGATCTGAGAGCTGTAATCGATAGCTGGTTCAATTTTTGTAGTTAATAGTATGATTTTGCAGTTTAAAATGTATTGCTTGGGTTTTTCTTGTTAGTTTAAAGCCGTTATATTTAAGGTATATTGCCACTTCGTTTAGGTCTCAAGTGTATCTGTTCCTAACTATCTTCGCTTTTGAGGGTTGTAAGTTTTACGTTTCTCTACTTTTCCTACCAGGGAAATGTCGCCAGCAAACCATTGTAACGTGTTTGACAGGTCACCACTGTTTTTTCTCTGACATATTCACTTTTCTTGTCGTTTCCTCCTGGCTGATTTAATAGCTTTTAAGATGCTGCCCGTCAGTTTGGAAAGTATGTCTTTTAGTTCAGTTTGGGCATTCTGTTCCCAGGTGGTCGGTTTCGCGTTTATTTTAGTACCCTTTTCCTGTTGCTTTTCCGGTACACCTTCCGGCATGGTAATTAGATTGGGAAATGGCCACTGCCCTGGGCGTCTTCCCCATAGACCTCCAAATTCAAACCACTCGCCAAACCTGGACGATGCAAATACAAGTCTATTGCTAAAGGTGCATCGGTGTTGCCTTGGCAGAAGGTTTGAGCTGAATCGCTTTTTTAAATCTGGAACGGATTGACATTATTTCTTCTTCTATCATCGCACTTTCCTTAACCAGTTTAGGTCTGTTAAGATGGCAATTTGGTTTTTATCGTTAAAGTCTCCTAGGATATGGTCCTGCTATATAAACGTTTTTCTAGAGTCATCCATCGAGATTGTCTAATATCTGTTAAGTAAAGATATGCACATGTTTATAATTGTGAGGGTTTTTTTTTTAATCCGAACGAAGAGAAATTTCAGCTGTTACGGACTCAGTTTTTGCGATAAACGTTTGCAGTATTTCTGTTGTTGTGACGTCATTTCTAATGTACCTTGCTACTCTTCCTCCTCGGTTAGGGTTAGGATACATTTAAAACTTGGGGGTAAGTATGACTTTGTAACCCAGTGGTCGGATTGGATCTCTGGTGAACTTTACTCCTCGGAGGTCAAGGATTTCCATGTTGAAATGACTTCCTTCGTGTAAGTACACGCCTGACATGCTTTCTCAGTTAACTCAAGACTGGTGTTTTTTTAAAGAAAAAAATATCGAATGTTCTCTTTTCTTTGTTTCTCTGTCCGTCCGCCACTATGTATCGATCGATCTTTCGTACTTTTCATCCGACCGTGATCTTAGACATTCGTTTAGTTTAGTGCAGCCTATTTAACCACGTGTCACACTAAAATATCAACGAACAAAAAGCTTATCGAAGATGCAAAGAAATACAGATTTAAAAAGGTTGAGTCGCTGGTGCCCATACGGTTTTAGCAGGACTGGGGAACTCAGAAGGTAGTCAGATCACGTTTTTTTTCGCTTATTTTTTTTTTTGACGGTTGGGCCGCTAGATGATAGACGAGGCAATAAACGCACAATTTTTCTCGGTATACCTCTTGCACGGATGTCACCGCACAAACGGACACTTCAAGTCTTCAACGTCCATTACGTGCTAACGCAACCTCCTGCATTTCGGCTAGTTTCAAACGAAACCATTAGAGCTGGTATTATAGAGAACGGGAGACCATCGAGCCGCATTGAAAAGGGTTGTCTGCCAACTGATGGCATTAAGATCGCCCAAGCTTCTCACATAAGTCAACAGAAGTGTTTCCATGCATACGGGTCAAAGCGTTACCTCGTTCGCTAGGGTTTAGAGTTCGGGAAGCCAGTGAAAGACGCATGTCTAGGTGCAGCTGAGTCAAGGGGACATCAATTCCAGCTTCAACGCGTCTTACGCACAGAAACAGAAAATTGACGAAGGGCTCTTATCGGCTGTTTAATGAAGCCAATGAGGGAGACCTGTCCAAACATTACAGCAAATGTATGCTAGCTGTGATTAGAAACTAGTTTGTCGTGGATATTTTAAAACAAACAGTTTATTCTGGAAAAGCTCCGCCAGTATAACTAGTATCTACTTGATTCGTGTGTCGTTTAAAGGCTGGGACGTACAAACCTACATAAGTGAACTTTTGTTTTGTGAAAAAAGTCGAATGGCTTCTTCGTCTGACTGTTATTTCTTCCGTTGCCTGCCTCGTTTTTTTTTATTTGCTTTTTGGTTTTTTAGCGCATTCACTCATTGGTTCATCAAAGTCAGAGTGACCCTGAGCACAACCTCTATTTTCCAAAAGGTTTTTATCAGACATTGTTATTAAGGACATCTAAGCAAACACGGTTCCGAAAATATGAGGTATCGGGAAGTGTTGTCTTGTTAAATGAGGATCACAAGCGTTGCCAGCAGCTATTTAATTAACCACAAAAGAGCTAATGCTTTAACACTAAACTGCCTTGGTGCTCCTAGCTCGTGCTACCCCATTCCCGACGAGGCTTTTTAGCCTTTTTTCATAAATTCATAAAAAATAACCAAAAACAATAGAAAAGTTATTTAAACTTGGTTGCAAACACCAGTAAACAAATCAGCTACAGTTCATAAGCTAGAACATATTAACTCCTATAAGAAACCTTTGAAATCAAAACAAGGTACCTCCTAAAATGTCCGAGATCCCTAAAATGTCCGAGATCCCTAAAATGTCCGAGATCACAAGGTTTTTGGTAATCCCTGAGAGAAGGAAGTCCAATGGAAGCTCGACCTGCCTCAGACCGGAAGTGCGACCCTAGAAGTTCATGATTGTTTATCTTGCTATCACTTCCTGCGCAGATGTGCGCATCAGGTGCACAGAAATGTAATGATATCCATCCCGGCACTGTTGAAAGACAAGTAATTGCACGAATAAACACTTTCTTAGTATGCACAGGCTTTTATTTATTTGATTAGAAACTTTTTAATCCATTAAAATTTGTGTATCTAGATCTATCTAATTGTCTAATTGTCCGCTATAATTGTTCCGGAAAAAACACAATGACCGTTGAAATCTTGCCTGGATCATAAAACGAGAACAGTCAGAAACCAATAGCAATATATAAAAGAAATTACTGCACATGCGAGCGGTGATAAATATACCCACTCCCTTCCTTTCCGAACCCTTATATTCTAAAAAACAAGGGTCTCATTCTTGCTTTCATTATTTGTTCATTTTGTGACTTTTTATTTTTTCCTCTGTAACTTATTATTTTCACTTCCAGACTTGTTATTTTCTTTGTGTGACATTTATTTTCTCTCTTCCACTCAGAATTTCCTGTCTCCCACAGCTTTACTGTCCTTTACCCCCAACAATCTCCCGTAAGTGGCCCTTGTGAGAGCCTGCAGGTTCTAATATGTCATTCCTTTGTGTCTTTTTTGTTGCTGCAGTGCATTTGATACTTTTTAGGGTAATCGTAAATGGTATCTTTGTCCAGATTTGCTTCAAAGGATGGGAATGGATTATCCTACTTTTATCAACCACGCATTGGCTGTTCATCAACTATTTATAGCCCGTTCTGAGTTCTGAAAAAAAATTCCCCAAAGATTTCAAGAGCTCGACCTCTCGCATATTGATTGTTTAAATTACCACAATGTTTACTTGTCAGTAGCTGCCTGTCCTTGTCCTTGTCAAATAATAAACTGCTTTAATCAAAACAGGTCAATTAAACAACCTACACTTTTGTTTACAATATGATTCCAGTTGCTGAAGTCATCGCATGCGGTATAAAGTATGGCAATAAATCACGCTATGGAAAACACACTATACTTAATTTACTGAAAATGTCTTTATTTAGAACACTAAACATTGAGAGGCGTTACGCAAGAGCTTATCGAGCGTCAGGAAGCAGGCAAGCAAACAAGCAAGCAAACAAGCAAGCAAACACGCACACACGCAGGCAAGCAAAGCACGCACGATGAGAAATAAGTGCAAGCACTTTGCCGGCATGAAGCTGTCAGTCTTCTATGATGCAGAGACTACACGACTATGATGAAAGGCATGGTAAAGTCTGAAGGATAAGTTCAGTGTCTTTTCCAGAACTATCGTTGGCTCTTTATTGCTGGATAATAGTTTGCACTGATGAATTGCCTACACTCCCCCCCCCCCAAAAAAAAAACCAAAACAAAACAAAAAAAACGTAGCCACATTAGCCCTGTGAGCTGCGTTCAGTCCAGCTAAGCTGTGCAGGAACGGGTTTCTAAACAGGTGTTGTCGCTATCTCAAAGTTCCGGTAGTGTTATTACAGGGGTATTGGTATCAGGAAACCGGTTCTGTTATAATTCAATTTCCAGCGATATCACTCCCTGTGCTAAAGCAGCAACTGTGGGGGGGGGGGGGTTGGTTTTGGTTGCTTAACGTCCTGCCGCAAACTATGTGCATATCAGGACGGTGTTGCTTAGACAAAGTTTACGTGCTGCCACACGTGGGACTGATGGTGCAACACGGGCCTCAGTCCCACCCAGTCACATTATACTGACAGCGGGCCAACCAGTCCTAGTACTGTTCCCTGTAGTGCCAGGCGTCTGGCAGGGCAGCTACTAGATTGCCAATTTTTAAGTCTTAGGTATGACTCGGCCGGGATGCGAACCCCCGACCTCCCGCGTCGGAAGCGGACGCCTTAACCACTAGACCACCGAGGCGGTCTGTGGGGGGGGGGAACAAAACAAGAAAGCATGCAAGATATAAATAATTGAAAGAAAGAAAGAAAAAGAAAGAAAAGGAAAGAAAAAAAGAAGAAACAAAAAGGAAATGAACGAAATGTTGTAGGAGCAAAAAAGAGGAACGCAGTCGAAGAATATTGATATCTGCCTTCTCAGGTTAAACCAAGCCAGTATTTGCCTCCCGTGTCCAGTCCGCCAGCTCTTCTGTGTGTTTTTTTGTTAGCGCTCGTGGGAGCTATTCTTCGTCTCCTTGACCATCCCCACTCCCTTCTGGTTGTCATGACGACCATTTGCGTCCACGCAAAGGAAGCCAGGGTTTGCCTCTTGTGTTCATGGAAGACTTAACCCTTCAGACTGCAGTGATGCGATCAGAGCCGGTATCTGTCATTGCCAAACGCCACCCTGCGTCGAGACGAAAATAGCCTCCGCTCTGTACTCACGCCGCTATAAATAATTGAAATTAAATGTTTTTATATCTAAAGGACCAAAATGGCAATTATTCTGTGTTAAAACAAGAAAAATGTTTGAATATATCCAGCAAATAAACTTATCTTTGAAGAACGAAAGCTGTTTAGACAACGAAATGTTTTTATTTTATTGTACTGACACCTGGAGAGTCACAAAAAGTAACGTAAGGTGCGTTGAGACACGAATAGTGCTCGATATGAACTGTTGAAATCGTTGAAGGCGATATTCATTGCTCTTACATTTCAGAAATAAACCGCAGTCAGGTGTGTCCTTAATGTAATTGCCTTACATTTAAGAAATAAACGACTTAACGGATTGTGGAGATATCCCCTTATTAGCAAAAAGATAGTCTTTGTTTATTTTTTCAGGAGTTGAGAGGGATGGGAATGGCGCTGATGTCCCACGGTTGGAAAACTCGAATGAAGAGAGGTTTTAAGACGTCTATATGTTTTGTGCCACAAATGCCAGCTTTAATTTCCACGGCGAGATGGCATGCACCAAATTCGGCACCACGAGAATAACGAAAATCCTTGCGCGGAAATGGCCATGAATGCAAAGGGGAACGGTAATGAACTGGGCATTGATGCGTTTTCTCTTTGCGCAAACCCACGTTCTCGCGCTGTGAATCTGTTCGTGTGTTTAGCTATTAGCTCATCGGGGGCGCTTTAGCTTAACAATAACATAAATTCACAAAGCACAGTACAATAAATCTAGGGATTTGATATAATTATATTGATTTAAAGCAAAAACCGGTAGAGCAAACAGGCAAACAAAACGCATTTTTCCCGGAAGTGACACGCTGTTTGAATCGGTAGGTGATAATATTAGATTTGCATAAATCTCTCAGGGTCTTCTTTGATATTCGCGTTAAGTAGCTAATTTAGTGTATAGGCATTTCGTTGGTGTGTGAAATAATTAGGAAGAAGATTTATGCGGGTGTCTTTTAAAGCTCGGTGATTGCAAAACGAGAAATGAATTTTTTGGTCTCATAAAAGATTTCCTGAAACTACGACCATAATTTCTCGTAATTTCGTTTCAGCTTCTTGAAGCAGTTTTAGATCTTCTAGCCCTGAAAACTACAACACAATAGAATTTATTCAGCATAGTGACAGTTGTGATACACCAGGAAAATTTCCTGATGTTGGTAAATATATACGTAGAATGCAAAAAACAATAGACAAAACGCACAGAATAGACTACATGGACTCCCCTGACACAGTTTGAATCGGTCATACTGAAAGGGTGAACGCCTGACGGGACGTCAGCTGACGCCTGAATGCCATACAACGTGCACTTCTGTGGCGAGCGAAGTGAGCTGCGCGGTCGCAGAATTGCAGGTTTTCGTCACAATCTTCTCAACTTCGTCACTCAGACACGACCCTTAAACCCATTCAGCCTCAGGTTACATTGAACTCCCCCTTTTCCCCACCCGACAATCCCAACCAGCTGTGCTCCCTAACGTAATTGTTCGAAAGGGGAAGTCCGATAAACAGCGCCGTCCCGCCTCCCACGTGCAACTCTCGCAGGACCAGAGCGAACAAGTGTCCAAACAGCCCGCAGGGCAAGAGTCCTGTAGCGGAACTGTTTTTTCTCGCTGGCGTGGGAAGCGGTCTACCCTCCCTTCTGTTGGATGTGCGGTCATTCGAGGCCGACACAACGACGCCGGCCGGTTTAGTCAACAGTCGCAGGCGTGACGTCGCGGCTCTGTTCCGCAGCACGTCGCAGAATGGAAGTGAAACACGTAGATTTAGCGACTTCATCAGAATTCTGGCTGATAAACATCTTGTTTTCTGCTGTAACCAAGTCTTAAAACCTGACACTTGTTGTGTAATGTAAATATCTGTCTGCATCTGTCCGTCCTTCTATGTGCTTATCTATGTACCCACCAGCAGACAGCCAAACGGGCAGGCAGGAATAGAGAGACAGATGGACGGACGGACAAGTAAGCATGCAGATATTTATATTACACGACAAGTGTCACGTTTTAAGATAAACAATACAAGATAAATAATGCATCGAACTTAATTTATAGCTGTAGAGACGTGTTTTCCTTTCAAGGTAACACATGCAGAGATATCAAGGTAAATGTTAAGACTATGCACTTTCACACGCAAAGTGCACAAAGCACACACGAAGCAAACAAGCATATGCACGCACGAATACGCACGCACGCACCACCGCGCGGATATTGTCATTAAGCCCATTTTGAGAAGAGACGCTGGGAAGCCATAACTGTTTGGCTCTGGGAGGGCGGAAAAAGGGACAGTCTGTTTATTGGAGCTAATCAAGATCTCGTGCTGACTTGTCCTAGGGCGTGCAATCAGCATACCTTGCGAATGTTTCTGTCTGCAACAAGCCGCTGTTTTTTGCTAAATGACCATGATGTACTCGCGCTGTGGGAGATGTGAAGATGTGCCAGTTAAAGCATTTTTTAAAAGTCAGCTCAAAGAAGGTCGTTGACAAGACAGAAAGTCAGAGGTGTTGACTTAATTTGGTGTATAGAACATTAGCTGTCGGCTGTGCATCTACGGGGAGGGGCGGGAGAGGAGATACAGAACATAAACAGAAAGGGTGGAAGTGGTAGAAAGAAGAATCCTGCAGTGAACAGCAATATGGCTGACAAAGACGTCGGACGTCAGCAATGCGACAAAGAGCTTTCAGAAACTACAGTTAATTGCCAGTCTGATCTGCTGATCTGATCTGCTCGCAGTCCTCATTTTTATCGCAGTGTTATACGCACTGTTGTAAATTTACTTTTTTCGTTATCATAACCTTTTCGGTTGTTTTTAACTAGCGTCTGATCTTCCTTAAACTCGTTGAGCCCACATAAACCTTGCTTAAACAAAACCTTAGCTTTTAAGAGATAAAGAATTCTCATAATTTTGTTTAAAATCAACTCGTTTACATCACCTACATGGGCTCACCCACCACTTCCTGAGTTAAAAAAATAGTTTGCCTGCATTCATCTCTAATGGATTGGCCAGCATTTTAACCAAATACTTTTTTCGAAACTTTCTTTAAGCAGCACCCCTGTTGTCGCTTTTTGTCCTCGTGTCATAGTAGACTTTCTGAGCACCGCACACAAAAGAAGGCACGTCTGAAAGAGACTGTAAAAAGACAATACCCTGCAGAGCATCATCTTCACGAATTGAGTTTATTGGTCGCGGGCTTTCCTTTAAGAAGATGGTTGTATCCAGAGAATCTACGTTTAAGACGCCGAAAGAGACTCGCTGGATGCAACTTCGCTTTCATTCTAGTCTAATTTGTTTTCTTTAAATTCTTAATTAGCATAATGCTTACGAACTGACCTAACAGAACGGAGCAAAGAGTACGTACTGATTCACAGCATGTAAACACGGACATCAATCTTCCTTCAAATAAACGGGGAATAGAAACTTGTCTCATTTATAAGCTTTTTCAAATCCACGACATTAAGCCTTGCTCGACTTTACACGATCGATTCAAGCGCCTTGTAAGTTCAACATAAACTACAGCGTTTCACTATGGCTTCCTGATATCTGTCGCGAAATTCTTCCAAAGGGTTCCCTTTCTATAACCCCCCAGCGACAACGACATATATTATTTTTCACGCAGACCAGAGGCATAACTTGTCCTGAATATACGAGCACACAATTCGCTGCATTCACAGAAGGATTTGTCCTTGTGACTGGCTTTTCCTCTCGATGTGGAAGAAATGGACAGTGATGACTGACTAGACAGACAGGATAAATGCCTGCGCGACAATGAACCAACAGGCCAGAGGAATTTTCTCGAAGCATCGGGAGGTTCTTTCATCTATGCCGCGTAGAATGACGAACTGACCGATCGATCGATAGGACCCAGGTTGCATCTACTGAATGTGAGTCATTTCATTCATTTTACCTTCTCGGTAGGGGCTGTAGCATGCTGGCGCGACCCTCTACAGCGCCTGCTGCATAAAGAACAAAGGTAGACAGAATCTACTCCCACCTCTGATTCTCTCCGAGCCCCCATTACCACAACAAACAAACAAACAAACAAACAAACAAAAATTCTCAATCGAGATCCGAACGCCTAATCTCCAGTTCCTAAAAGCAATGCTTTAACTATCAAGGTAAGGAAAAGTTCTGCAGGTTCTGTTCATTATAACCACAAGAAGCTGCACGACTCGAGACGTCACAGTACAGCTTCTTGTGGGTAAAATGAACACAACCTGCCGATGTGGTCCGTAGCCAAATGGTTCAAGGACTGAAGATACAGTGGTTCGGTTTTTGCATCTTCCTTTTGATCTTCCTACATATTGAAAACTTTGCTCCAGGGGGATTAGGGTACGGGTGGGGTGGAGTTAGGCTTAGGATAATGACGTTTCGACCACTAAGCCACTGTATGGTCCAATGTTTATGCGTATGTTGTCAGACTGTTTCTTATTCAATAGGTGCTATAGCATTGCACGCTGCCCGACAGCCTGCTACTGCCCTATTGAGAAGGCAGAAATAAATACAATATTTCTTATTCAGTAGATGCGAACCGGGCGTCGATAGATAGATAGATAGATAGATAGATAGATAGATAGATAGATAGATAGATAGATAGATAGATAGATAGATAGATAGATAGATAGATAGATAGATAGATAGATAGATAGATAGAATCTGCAAATTAATGGAAAAATACCACGGGTTCTTGAGCAGTCCTTCCATTCATGATATTAAATTGTCAGAATGTACGAAGCTGTCATTACTCAGGCGACCTTGACATTAGCCTAGCGATCAGAACGTCACTGCCGTACTATGTACAGTTTCCTCTCAATTCCCCGTAGAGTTTCAATGGGACGCGACAGATATAACCCGCTCGGCTAGCGGCCTCACATTCACGTCTGTGGTTGTTCTGGGTGCCACGCACTACAGGAAGCGCAGCATCTACATGAAAGCCTGTTTTCCGGGCATAAGCCCAGCGCACACCGCAACGTACATCTTCCTGGATCCTCCCGTGTCAGGGAAAAGTCATCACCAGGAGGCAATGGGCCGGAATACTGTTCGCACCACTCAATCACACATTTCCATTTCCCTCACAGAAGAAAATCGGACACGAATATTTCTAAGTAGGGTATATACTGTCCATCGCTTTTTAACTTTAAGTCTAGATGAGATTGCTCTTCCGCAGATTCAGACACTCGTGGACGGACTCAATAAACCTGTTAAAGTCATCTCCTAAACGGTGATTCAAGTCCGAAAAAAACCCTAAATCCTTCAAAACTCGTATTTACACGTCAATAAATCCCAAATACAGACAAAGCGGACGCAAGCACCTTTTCCTAAAAAAAAATTGTGGACTTTATGCAAGAAACACGTGTGACTCCCGTTTGCTCACACGCTCGTTGTCATGCCAGTGAGGGGGGTGACTTGGATGCCGATGGAACTACTCCTGCAGTGGCAGACAGCAGCATTACAACCTCGGCAATGACGTCAACGTCAGACAGCGATCTAATTGTTTTGATAGATAGCATTATAATGTTCACAGACACACCTCTGTGGGGGTTTGTCCCCTCACCAGACGCCTCGGAGGAGAAAAAGTCTGAAGGGGACTTTTATGGGTGGGGGTTCGAGTTTCCCGCGGACGCCTTTCGACGTGTTGTCTAATAAGCACTTAGCGGCTCACTCGGGCTTCCCGTCTGATCAAGAAACCAAATCCTTGCGCCCGTGGCACGAAGATCTGCAGCTAGAGCAAAATTATCCGCGGTTCGTACCACAGGGCAATATATACACCGCCATGATAGACGCCAAGCCCAGGAGCCCCCTCGTCCTGGTCTTTCGCTTGTCAGCACTTGCTCTCATGTGATGGATGCAGACGTTGCCGCAAAGGGTGAACAAATCCTGCTGTCCCTTCCATTTTATTTGTCTCGGTGCTGCGTTCTGCTTACGGTTGTTTCCCTTTCATTTATTCTTTACTCGTTACGTGTCTTGTCTTTTCTTTCTTTTTTCTGTCTTTTTTCTACTTATTATCTACCTTTTTCTTGTCGTCCTCCGTTCATTTCTGTTTCCCATCCATTTTTATTCCTGTCTGTATTCCTCTCCTTGTATTTGTTTAACCACCTCGCGTATAGATCACTTTAAAGCAAGAGAAAGCTTTCGGGGTTCAAACAGTTTTAGTTAATTTTTTAGTCTTTGTCAGTTTACCCTGTGATAATTTTTAACATCAACGTGTGTCGGAAAAATATTAAATACCAATAGCAAAACGAAAGTACAAAAATGACCCATTTGTTTTGCGTTCCTGACTGCGATGTTAATGATCGTATCAAGAAAAACGTTGAAGCCATCACAAACTTCTGAAAAAAAAATTATCATAGTGTTGCCGCGAATAGAACTATTTTCTTTCTGAATCTACTGAGAGCAGAAATGGTGCTGGTAGCTTTTACCTCAGTGAGCTGTAGCCGCAAGACGTGTGCCGGAATAAATCTGCCAACTGGCACAAATGTGCCCAGGAGCAGACAGAAAAATCTGTTGTCGGCTAGCATTGATGTCTTTCAACAACGTATAAATAAAATCCATGTTATTTACAAAAGGGATACAATATGATTTCCACTAAAGCATGTGGCTACAATCTGTACTTTCCGCGTTACACTTGTATCGGTCTTTTTCTCCCCCCTCCACCCCAGCTCAACCTCCATCCAGATAGCCTCGGTGGTCTTAGGTGGAGTGTCGGCGGTTCGTACCCCCCGCCAAGTAATACTTAAAAATTGTCAATCTAGTACCCTTCTTGCCAGACGTCTGGCACTACAGGGAACAGTACTAGGACTGGTTGGCCCGCTGTCAGTATAATGTGACTGGGTGGGACTGAGGCCCGTGTTGCGCCATCAGTCCCACGTGTGGCAGCACGTAAACTTTATCTAAGCAACACCGTCCTGATATGCACATAGTTTGCGGCGGGACGTAAAGCTTCCTAACTCCCTCCCTCCATCTGTCCGTCCGTCCGTCAATCTATATGCTTGACTATGTAGAAACTAGTATGTGTTTTGCCAATGGTAGGTTGTAGTAGACAGACTGTAGAAAAGTGTCCCCATAGTAGTTCGTTCGTTCGTTCGTTCGTTCGTTCGTTCGTTCGTTCGTTCGTTCGTTCGTTCGTTCGTTCGTTCGTTCGTTCGTTCGTTCGTTCGTTCGTTCGTTCGTTCGTTCGTTCGTTCGCTCATTCGTTCGTCAAGCCCAGCAAGGTATATACTTAACAATGAAGTGGCTTGCTAAATTTTAAACTACACAACAACACATATTTACGTGAAAAATAATAAAACAATTAAAACAGTAAAGCCGTAGAGAGAATAAAAGAAGGCAGACGCATTAATTGGCATGAAGAAAGAAAAAAATTGTAGAACATATAGGGAGGGAGAGAAAGAAGGAGGGATAGGGGAGGAGGAGGAAGGAGAGCGAGCGAGTGAGCGAGACAGAGAGACAGAGAAAGCGATTCGTTTTACCCTACGTGACATTTTTCAAATTGCTGAACAAACAACTTCATCTACTTCTACTTTAAATCCCCATCTCCACTACATTTTCCTATTGTGCAGTTTTGCTTGAATTCTTTCCTCCGTCTTTCTTGTTACTACAATTTTTACGTTTAGGCCCATCGGACAACAGGTGGCGTCATACTTAATCTCCAGTCATTTTTTCCTTGGCAGTCATTTCATTGGTTTGAAACGAACTCCTTTGAAGATGTTTCCAACCCCCTCCCCCCACCAAAGCTTTTAACTTAAAACGAAGGATGTCATAGACGTGAACAAATGGGTAAAGGTAGAAAGAAGGAAATAAAGAAATTTTATTAATTTTTTTAGACGAAGAGGTGCACCTTTTCTGCAGGGCGGTTGCTGCCCAGAAGTCCCCATGCGTCAGAAGTGCACTAAAGGGTCGGCTGTACCACTGAAATTAAAATTTTCCTTGTTTTATCACTCCTTTTTAAGGCATCAGTTGTGTCTTGTGCTGCCTAGTCTCTGTTTTATTGCTAGCTGTTCGAGACCCTGGACAAAAGCTTCAACAGTTGTGGTGGCTGCCGGAAAAAAATATGCCTTTCTGATTAGTAATTGAGTTGGTGGGTAAATTGCTTGCTTTCTTTATTAATTGCTTACTTGCTTACTAGCTTGCATAACCTGATGTCAACAAAGAACAGTGCCCCCAACAAAGTACTGGCAGCACTCAACATAGCCGTACGCTGACGTATGTGACCAAGGGAGCTTAGCGTACACAAACACGTAGCAAAGAGAGGGCCGAAAGAAAGGAACTTGGCAGATCCTAAAAAGATCTGCCATCCCTTTCTTTTTAACGACGCTAGTCTTCACACAGCTAGCCCTCGGTACACAACGTGTGCATACAGAGAATCCCTATTTAATGTCGTCAGCCCGCTCACTAAGCGAGTGTTGACAACTGGGATCCTCTTCGTCTAAAAAAATCATTTGATGATTTATAGCGCTCGGTCCTCATTTGTTCTTTATTAATTATAATTTGCACCTTTGGGATTTCATGTATTTGTCCTATGTTGTGTTTTTCTTGGACCCCAGTCGTCAGCACACGCTTATGTTGAGGGCTGCCAGTACCATTGTTGGGGTTATCATTTGATGATTTATAGCCCTCGGTTCTCATTTGTTCTTTTATTAAAGAACGGTACCTTTTATATATATATATATATTTATCAAAATACAGTAGAGTGATGAAGGTTATTTGACGGGATAGATTGTTTATTGACATCGATACAGCAACATATCCTTAAGACTAAGATGAGGTGAAAGGAGGAGGAGGGAAAGGAACCCAGGAAACCAGAGTAGCCGAAGAAACTCCCAGGGGCCAGCCGTATGAAAAGGTGACACAGTCATGCGGAAAATGTTTGTCGCTGGACTCGAGGTGTATCCGTATCGGTGGCCACTGCACGCTGCTTCCATGCTACCGCCCGACTCGTGTCAGAAGTATGGTGTGAGGGAGTTCTCAGGCGGTACCCCTGACTGTTAGCCTGTAGAGACTAAATGCAGAGAATCTGTATCCGGCATAATGACAATACCCTTGACCTCGCCATCAAGGTGACTGTTGTCAGTCAGTCAGTCAGTCAGTCAGTCAGTCAGTCAGTCAGTCAGTCAGTCAGTCAGTCAGTCAGTCAGTCAAGGAAGAGAAATGGATAGATGACAGAAAGGAGGAAAGCAATAAGAAAAAAAGATAGCAAGAAAGAATATCAAATCTAAACGAGAGAAGATAAAGTCCTTTGTTGATATGACTAATGTCTGCATCAAGGGAGAATACATTTTAAAAACACTTTATTACACGGTTATATAACTCAACATTAGTGAGAAAGAAAGAGAAAGAGAGAGAGAGAGACGGGGGAGAGGGAAGATAAAAAACTGGAATAGCCAGAAAAATGCACGAAAACAAACCAAATGATAGAACAGTTGATACCTCTACCACATGCTTACAGACTCTGCGCCAGTGTCTAAACGATGTTAGGCAAAATACCATGAAGCTGATTGTTGATACAAAGCTCCTGTGAGCATACACTGGGTAACAACAGCTTTCTGGATATCATCCGCGTCGCCCGAGAGACCAACCATAGTGCTGTCACCCTGATGTGTCGCCCGAGGAACTGTAACGGCCATCAACGCTGGTCTACACTTGATAATCTTTGATCCCTGCGGGGGGAAAATGCTGCTGTGCAACCGCGGCTTCCTATGGGAAAAGGTGTACACCTAATGTGAGAAGCTGGCACCACTACCGTCCTTTTGTTGGCTGTTTGCTCGCTCTGACGTAAGTAACGGCTGTAGACCTCAGTTCGCATTTCCTCTGCCGCTCTGGAAGCTTTCCGAACGAACTTTTTACCTTCTATATTAGCAGCAGAGCGGACAGATCGTTCTGCGGACTCTAATGGTGAGAGTAGTCCGGCCGGCATGCGGGATTCATTGCTTCGCGTGGCGAAACTGGATACGGAGGGAATGGAAATGATGGCATCGCAGGTATTGGATAACGCTTACGCGAGATACAGTGTCTATTTCATTTCCGGGAAAGATGAAAGAAAGGTGCAGCAGGGATTCCAACAGATAGGGAAGTGATACAGACATGTAATCATGCGAGCAGTCGCGCACCTCCACACGCACACAGAACACACTCAAACAGACAGCGTGCTGGGGAGAGTGGGGAAAGAAAAGGGAGAGTGAGAGAGAGACGAGAGAGACAGAGAGAGAAAGGGGGAAGCGAAGAGATAGATGAAACCTCATAATTAATTAGTTGATGATAATTATATACAGTATAGGTCAAGAACACAACCAGCAACGTCACGTGGATGCCTTACCTTACTGCCTAGTCTTTACAGTGGCAGGATGGACAAAACTCAGGCAGGCAGGTTTTATAAATATAAAATCCTCCCTGCACACTGAACACTAATTCTTTTGTTCACATTTGATTTATATATGTTTCGTAAGAAGAAGGAAGAAACATTAACGTGTACCGGCGCTTATATTTAAGAATATTTTACCTAAGGTGATCGCTGATGAAAGCTGTGGGAATGAATGGTTGCATAAGAATAATTATTTTCTCACAATAGCTGGAAGTTACCACGAACGTCAGTGGACGAACCATCTACTCGGGTGTAGGTTTGCACGCGCGTTCGTACCTGCACTTAATGTCAGAAAATATTAGAAAACCCATTTGTGTGGCTGCACCACGAAACCAGTCTTAAGTCAGAAATTGGGCGTTTGCGTTAATATATATTTCTGAAATCTGTAGTGTTTCCTGATCATTTTGATACAAGAACCACGGTCCTAGCTCAATTAGTACGAGAGACGTGGTCTGTTGAAGGTCAGAATGTGGGTGGCGGCCATTTTGAGAAAACGGGCTCCAAAATTTTAGCATGCGGTACTGTATCAATTTCCTTAGTAACACAAACGCTTAATGTTTACCTAATTATAGTTACATTTGAGGGAAAATGTTGCATCTGTATGATAGTTCATAGTCTCAGGAAGGCTTTGTGCGAAAAATATCAAACTCGACCAGATCGACCCCACCGACCTATTTTTCCTTGTAGCTACAAACTGGCCTACATTTGGGTTATGTAATTTAGGAGCTGTTTTACGTACGAATATGAGACATGAACGCACATGCCCCACTGCCCCAGATATTTAAATAGATGTGTCAGGAATACAAACCCTGTGCAGCCTAGTAGTACTTTGTTTTGCCAGACTGTTCGTGCCTATTCCTTCATGACATCTCCGCGGAACTTTGTACATCGAGAGCATTTGTAAAACCCCAAGCATCCCAGACAAGGTGTGTGTAAGAGTGCGCGCCGGTACAGCTGTCCAGCAAGGTTTACTGGTGGAGGCCAGTTTCAAAGTACACTACTATCTTCCGAGTACTTTTCCATCAAAAGTTGCCTGCAGGGGTTTCTGCCTAATTGAGTCTGCAAACTAGCAGACAAGACTTTAGGAGACACCAAAGACCTTGATCTCGAGTGAAAAACTGGAGACTGTAAGGAGGAAGAAGGGGTTACGAAGAATGAGTGGGCGGGACGGAGAGAGATGGCGCTCGTTTCACGAACGGCTAGTTGCAGAAGTACTCTCCCACCCCCCATCTGCTGCAGAAGCAATCACCCTCGGTTTCGAGAAGCAATGGTCCCACAATGCATTTGTTTGTAGAAAGGAGACAGCTGCAAACGACGATGCCATGCTTTTGATTCCAAATAGTTGGCAACACGGGGTCTTCTAGCCAGAATGTCTTCGTTCAGAAGGGTGAGGAATTTTATGAACACGACGGGAACAAGCAACATCTACTGATGCTGCACGGAGCCTCGCTCGCACCCACGCACACCCACACACATACTATCGCTCTATGCTATTCTAAGCACCGAGAAAGCTCTCTGCTGCAGAAGGAGAACAAAAAGCAGATGGTCCTACACCATGAGAGGAAAACATGCCTGAAAAATAAACAAGGACTCATAATCTGTCTCTCGGTCGGTCGGTTGGTTTGTCTGTCGGGCGGTCGGTCCATCCATCCATTCATCCATCCGTCTGTCCATCGACCTGCCTGCCTGCCTGTCTGTCTGTTTAAATGTACGTGTGCATGCATTCAGTTGTTTTACCTACCTTCTTACCTTTAGCTACTTATCTTTTATACATTTTTTCTTAACTCATTGACCTTTTTCTCTATGCTCCGAGCGAGAGTGCGCATGTGTTCTTGTGTCTAAAGGAATTGACAATCATCACTTAAGAACAGAGTATCATTTTAAAATAATTAAAAAGGAAGCACATGTCCAGGCATCATAAAGTTTTTTTTTAAAAGAAACTAGTTAAAATATTCTGATGTCGATTTAAAAAAAGACTTGAAGGAAAGACGGGAATGCAAGCTGAGTGGCATTAGAAATACGGTAAAGCAAAAACAGATTTCTAATTATCGGGATTCAAATGAAAACGAACACTTCGAGAAAATCCTTATTTCCTTCCTTTCCTCTGGGACAATCGCACAGATCCTGTGAAAATTAAAAACAAAAATGTGAAAAGTCTTTCTTCTGGATCTTCTGTTCATCTGCCTCGCTCGAGCCAAACTCGGCCATGTCATCACCCGAAGCTGTTTAAATGCACGTGCTGGCTAAAGTATTCTGGCACCAGACACCCGGTTCTCCTTACTTCGGTCCCGCGTGACGTAAAACTTCAGGACCGCCTGTCGGTGCATGACTCTGCCAAAAGATTTCATCTCGGCCATTGCCGTTACAATGTTTTGAGCACGATTCCCTGTGTGAAAACAATCGAATTCGCACAGCCAAATAATGGCCAGAAGATTTTTTTTCTCTCTCTCTCCCTTCCGCAAGCTGCGCAGTGATTTTGATTAAACAGCTCAATACAGGCCATGGGTTTAGCTGGATCCATAACAGAGAAGCGTTGGCATGGTCATCACATTCTCATAATACGGAAAACGAATTTTTGGTGACGTGGTAGCTGACAGGAAAAAGAATGCTGGCACATGCTTGACCAAAGCTGGTCATTGACAAGGCGTGAGAGCCGCGATACAGGGCATAGATGGTGTTATACTGAGCCGTGTGACACGGAATAAACAGCGGAGTTCCAGCGGGCGCCGAGGGAGACGGGTGCAATTTCGGAGGTTAGTCGGAGGCAGGGAAGCGGCTTGGCGGCCGACAAACAGTGTAATTCCTGTCCGAGGCCGAGAACATCGTTAATTCGTTTTCTTCATCGGGAGGCATAGCATGAAACAGAGGACTCGTGGAGCGCTGAGACTCAATGGCCAAACCTACTGCCTTCGCTAAAGTAGTGCGCCAGTAGGGTGGCAAGCACATGGGGAGGGGCGAGGGAGGGTGGTTAGGAAGAGAGAGGGGAGAGAGTGAAGTTAAAGCAGAAACACCAATAGAGAGCGACTGACCGGCTCACTCACTCACTCGCTCGCTCGCTCGCTCGCTCGTTCGCTTGACCACCCTCCCATCCACTCACTCGCTCGCTCACTAGTTAGTGACTGACTGACTGACTGACTGACTGACTGACTGACTGACTGACTGACTGACTGACTGACTGACTGACTCACTCACTCACTCACTCACTCACTCACTCACTCACTTGATGACTGATTCACTCAAAGGTTGAGGCAAAAAGAAGACGGAGAGATCAACGGGTGAGGGGTCACTTANCTCACTCACTCACTCACTCACTCACTCACTCACTCACTCACTCACTCACTCACTCACTTGATGACTGACTCACTCAAAGGTTGAGGCAAAAAGAAGACGGAGAGATCAACGGGTGAGGGGTCACTTAGAAGGACATTCACGTAAAGGGTAAACCCCACGTACCTAGTCCGCCAGATGAGTGGACTGACAGGGAAAAACTGTCTGCTGTCAAACGTACCCAAAACGTACCCAAAATGTACCCATATGCTGGCTTTTTGGTGACCCCGGCGATCATTCCGTCTGCCTCCCAGTAGCCACCTTGTCGCTTGCGAACTCGGGGCTAACATCTCGTGCCCCAAGACCCTTAGCTGTATGTCATCTCGTCCACAACTGCCGCAGTAGGCAGAGAGTTTACGATTGAATTCGTCTTTGGGTGGGTGGGTGGTGGTGGTGGGGTGTCAGTTATTAGAACTTGAACACATTTTAAAATCTTAGTCGAGCTGATTATCATACTCTTCGAAACATCCCGCCACGTGACATTTATGCAAGTTGTACTGTGACATCACAGAGACCCTGTACCCATGCAAAATCTCTTACGTTAACACTTTGCTTTGATCGTAACAGTCTGCAACTTCACAACCAGGCAAGTGGTATGCGTCACGTCACAGACTCGGTACAGCAATGCAAAGAGTCTTGTGTTAGCACAACACACAAAAATATAAATCATTCCATTTGCGTACGTACGTAAGCACCCACGCACACTCCCCCCTCCTCCCAGACCGCCTCGGTGGTCTAGTGGTTAAGGCGTCCGCTTCCGAGGCGGGAGGTCGGTGGTTCGCATCCCGACCGAGTCATACCTAAGACTTAAAAATTGGCAATCTAGTGGCTGCCCTTCCAGACGCCTGGCACTACAGGGAACAGTACTAGGACTGGTTGGCCCTGTGTCAGTAGAATGTGACTGGGTGGGACTGAGGCCAGTGTTGCGCCATCAGTCCCTCGTGTGGCAGCACGTAAACTTTGTCTAAGCAACACCGTCCTGATATGCACCTAGTTTGCGACTGGACGTTAAGCACCAATTGCCCCCCTCCGCCCCCACCTCAGTAATAGTAACAAAACTAAACATCTCACCCAACAGTAACACTTCAACCAATAAAACTAAACATTTCCCAAAGAAATAGCTACGTACCAGTAATACTAAAATTTTACCGACATATAACACAAAGACCGTACCTATTTATTAAAAAGATGTCCTCCACTTTTTGCACTCGAACACATCACATCTGGCTTGCCCT
>SMGT01016080.1:0-35237 GCA_004794575.1 Lanistes nyassanus
CTCAGCGGGAGGCGAGGGCGAAAGGTCAGCGACAATGTGCAAGGAGCGTATCTTTAAAGAGTGGACGAAAAGCTGACAGCAGTTAGTTCATTCAGAGTGAATTAAGAGGCAGAGCAGTCAGTAAAGATTCAGAGCGTCGAGTCAGTGACTCGTTCTTGAGTCGCTGTGCTCTCACAGTGACGTGAGAGGAAATAAAGTACATGTAGATGTGAAGACGCCTTGTTGCTGTGTCCAGAGTGGAAGGACGACAGAGCCATTGCCACAACTGTAATAAGTGAACAAACCCGCTACCGCTCGACCCTGTTACACATGTTTTTATCTGTACCAGTGAGACTTCTCCACCTTGCTGGTGCACCTGGCGTGAGATCCAGTGGCAACATAGTACAGCAGATGAATATGGCCTTTGACCAATACAGGTGCATGAGCAATGGGACCCTAAAAAGCATTTCACACTACCAACCTGCACACTTTTAAATTGGCCAAAGTCCAAATTAGTCAAACTCAATGGTGTTCGTGCCATGAATCTCTGAAATATTTGAAGACCCTACTAAAAGATCGTGCCTTCTTCGTACTTTACTTACCTAATCGTACTTACTTCTTACTTACTTCTTGCTTACTTAGTTCTTGCTTACTTACTTCTGGCTTACTTACTTCTGGCTTGCTTACTTACTTCTTGCTCAGGTACTTTCTTACTGACTGACTGACTGAACAAAGGTCCTCCACTCCTGTCTGTTCTGGGCCAACTTCTGGATGGTGACCCACCTGTTGTTCATGTTTTTCAATTCTCCTCCTACTGTGCGGCGCCAGGTGTTCTTCGGTCTGGCGGTCTTGGGTTTCCCCTGTGGTGTCCAGTGAAGGTCTGTGCAGGTCATGGTGCAGGTGATACTTTCCGTTTCTCTTCTTGGCAGGTGCCCGGTCCACCTACATTTCCTTATTATAATGGCCCCCAATGCTGTTAAGAGACATAGCTGCGTATTATAATGGCCCCGAGTGCTGTTAAGAGACATAGCTGCGATGATCTCTCTCTCTGTCTCTCTCTCTCTCTCGTGATGCACTATTGTGCGCTGTACGTTCTACAAGGACCGTACTAAGATCCTGAAAGCCAAAGGAAAGCTGAAAGGTTCGGCCTTTTTCATTGGTGATGACTTCTCTCAACGTGTGCGCGACACTCGAAAGCAACTGATACCCCACCTGAAAGCTGCAAAGGCTCAGGGAAAGAGGACTACAATGGTGTTCGACCACTTGCTGATTGATGGTACCAAGTATGTGCTGGCCAGTGATGGTAGTATTCAGCAAGACTCTCGTAGTGCCATGCTTAAATAGGGATGTGGCTGGCCTGGTCCTCTTTCACGTGATGGTGCACGGGGAGTAGTGAAGGCGACACATTCTGACCTTACACCGGGTAGGGTGTGTGTGTGGAAGGAGCGCGCAGGTCTACTGTTGTTGACGGATGTGTCACAGCAAGTGCAGAGTGTTTACGCAATGTGGGTTGCCGATTCTGCTGTGCGGCGATTTAAAGGGTCGAACTGCTAGTTCTTCTCCTGAGAGATACGAGGAATCATTACTTTTCGATTGTGCGAGTAAATGTGATGATATGAAGCAAATGAGACAATCACAAGATAGAGGGATGAACTCATATGGAAAATATTTATTGAGTATGTAAAGGTTGCTATAAATTCATCAGCGAATTTGGAAATAGTGTTAACGACTACTTCTTGATTTCCTTTGAGATGTTTGATGCCCTTTCTTCAAAGTGTTGCCTTCGTATTTCGGATCAAATTCAGACACAGCACATGCCTTTAGAACTAGTAGTTGTCACTCCCAAAGCACAAACCGTTGAGCAAGAAGTAGACAAAGTACACCTATATAAGATTGTCTGGAATCCTGACTATGAACAGCAGTTCAGAGATGATAAGTAGTCGGACCGCTTTGTAAACTTAATGAAAGAAGCCTGTGAGTTGCTGAAAACGAATGTGAATGCAGCACTAGAATGTTTTAATATTGCTATGAAACAGTGTGCCTCAGCAATGAATAGAAAAATATCCCTATCTAAAGCCAATCACAAGGCAGACTGGTTTGATTATGAGTGCCTAGCAGCTAGAAGGCGCACTAGACGGCTATTGAGGAAATTTAGGAAGAGTTTGAACTCTGACGATAGGAGTAAATACTGTTCTGCTCGCAGGGAATACAAAAGTCATCTAAATAGGAAAAAGAAACTTTTTAACGAATCGGTATATATTGAACTGTTGAATGCTGTTCACAATCAGAAAGAGTTCTGGAGCAAAATGAAGAGATTGTCCAACAAAAAGTGTAATAGTAACAACATCTCTGTGGATGACTGGTTCCAACATTTTCGCAAAATCTTGGAGCAGGAGGAACCAACAGATGAAGGTCCTGTTGAACCAGATAGACCAGATAGCAATTATGAAGATATGTTAGACAGACCTATCTCTAAAGAAGAAGTTTTGATTGCCATTAGAAAACTGAAATCTGGAAAATCTGCTGGCCCTGATGGGTTAATTTTGAATTCATTAAGTGTGCCGATAACACTGTTGTGGATTTTCTAGTCAAACTATCACTCTGTTTGAACAAGGCATCTATACAAAAAACTGGTCACAATCTATCATTGTGCCATTATTCAAGAAAGGTGGCGTGAATGACACATATAATTATAGAGGAATTTCTCTGTGTGACGTTAGCAGTAAGCTATATGGCTCTATTGTCAACAACAGGTTAAAAGAATGGATTGCTCTGCATAGTATCACTGGTGAATACCAGGCAGGCTTCGAACAAGATTATTCAACTGTTGACCACATTTTACTTTGCTTGCTGCTGTTCAAAAACAATTTGCTAATGCCAGAAAATTGTATGTTGCTTTCATCGTTTTTGAGAAAGCCTTTGACAGTATATCAAGGAAATTACTTTGGCCAATCTTGATAAAAAATGGAATTAAAGGGAAATTACTTAAGTGTGTGAGAAGTATGTACAAGGATGTGAAAGCAAGGATACGCTGTGGTTCGAAACTCACTGATTTTATCAACTGCACAATAGGAGTAAAGCAGGGTGATGTATGTAGCCCTATATTGTTTTCTTTATTTATAAATGAACTGGCCATGGAAGTTATTGATAGTGGTCGACATGGTATTACCCTGGAACCGGATGTATTAGAGCTGTTTATTCTTCTCTTTGCAGACGATTTTATTTCGTTGGCAGAAACAGTAGTTGGTCTACAGACACAGCTAAATGCCTTGTATTCAACAACTTTGAAATACCAGTTGAAAGTCAATATGAGTAAGAGTAATGTTAATGTTTTTCGAAAAGGAGGTTATCTGGCTTCCCGCGAAAGATGGTACTTTGGGGGTGAACTTATGGAAGTGGTAAATGTTTATAAGTATCTTGGTGTGGTTTTTTTTCTCAACAAAACTAAGTTTCAACTTTGCTTGTAATGACCTTGTGTCCAGAGCCAAGCGTGGACTTCTCTGCAGTTTTGGGAAGCTATATAAATACCAGAAGCTATCACTTTCTGTTTTCATGAAACTCTTTGACACTCATATTCAGCCCATTGTGCAGTATGGTGCAGAAGTGTGGGGGTTGAAATATGGTTTTGTTATAGAAAAGATTCACTTGTTTGCTTTGAAAAAATTCTTGGGGGTTGATAGGAGGACACCAAACGATCTTGTATATGGCGAATGTGGACGCTATCCTATTTATTTGAACTCGTATATACGTTGCCTTAGGTTGAAGCTCACTAGATTGGAGGACCATCGATTGCCCTATAAAGCTTACGAAATGCTATTTATGTTGGAGAGTAAAGGCAAAACTACATAAGCAACCCATGTCAGAAAATGTCTCTGCGAGTACGGTTTTTATTGTGTCTGGTTAAATCAAGGCGTTGGATGCATTAAAGCATTTCTGTCTTGTTTTAAACAAAGAATGATTGATGTCCATTGGCAACGCTGGGATGAACAGATGCACGCAAGTGACAGCTAGGTTTTCATTGTACTGTGTATTTAAAACAACAGTTGAATCAGCAGCATATCTGCACATGAATATTAATATATATGTTATGAATGCATTGGTAAAATTTAGACTTGGTATTTATGGAACTTTGGAGCACAGAAACAGATATATGACCAGTGGCGCTGTGAATGTTTGTCGCTTGTGTCATACAGGCGTCGAAGACGAGGTGCAGTTTGTTTTGTGTTGTCCGACTCTAGAACCTCTGAGAAAAGACCTTATCCCTGTTAAATGCACTAGATTCCCATCGAGGTTTAAGCTTGCTCTTTTGTTATCTGCTAGTAATAAAACTGTCGTTTGTACTTTTGCGGTATTTCTATACAAAGCTCAGAAGCTTTTGGAACATACAAGCTAAAAAAAAATGTTTGCCGTGCGGGTATATTGGCTTGTGTAAAGAATTGTAACCACTTTGTCACTGTATTTATTCACGCTGTGCAAACATCCCCCTTCCGGAAGGGGCCCTGGCCTCGTTGGAATAAAATTTCGTTTCGTTTCGTTTCTTGTGGTGCACTGTTGATGTCGTGATCATGGTCTGCTTCTTGAATTTCAGCTTCTGATGCTGGTGTAACCTGTTCAGGAGCTCTCTGAAGCGCCCAGCCCAGCGAGCTTCGATTTCCTTTTCTGAAGTAAGCAGTAGTTGCCCTTTTTGTTTGTAACTGCTGTGTCTGTAGTTCCACAATATTTCCCACAGATTGTCCTTGTCATTTTGTACACCTTGCCTTGTTCTCCCCTTCTACCTGCTTCTTCTTCTTGCAAGGTGAATGTTCCTTTATCTGACTTTGCCAGTCTCTTCCCTTCTCTATCTGCTTGCTGGTAACGCAGCTTGTATCTTTCTTTCTGTCTCTCTGACTTAGCATCTCAGGGCTATTTCTTCAAGTCTCTCCTGGTGTTGATTGCCTGTAGGGGTGTCCGCTGTGATCCATGTTTTTTTTTCCTTTCTTTGGTGCTAAAGCTTGCTTCGCTGGTCTGGTGTTTACTTCTTGTTCTGGTTGTGTGTGGAGGTCTTGCATATCTACCAGAGCCTGATATTTGTTCTTCAGTTTCAGAACAAAGACACTTTTGATTTGATGGGTTCTGGAGTTTCTCCGCGTCAAGTAGCTACCTTCCAGATCTTTTGCCTCCTGCCTTCCTTAGCTTAAATCTCACTGTTGCTACAACGACATGGTGGTTGGTACCTGCATCAGTTCCCCTCCTAACTGACAACCAGGAGTGACCTACGCCAGTAACATTAATCATGAAGTGGTCTGTCTGATTTTTGTCCCTTCCGTTAGGGGAGTACCAGGTCAATTTGTGAACCTTCTGATCATTTGAGGCAAAAGCCTCCCTCCAATGACTAGATCATAGTGGTACAGAGCTCTATCAACTTTCGAGACTTTTGGAGGCTTTTGGTTTGAACTGATCTTTCTTTTGCAGAACAGGCTTTCTATAGTGTTTTCTTTTTATCGGAATACTTTTTGAGATCATTTTCAGTACTTGATTTCCTCAACTTAATTAGTAAGCATGCGCCTACCTGTAGCTTTGCAGTGCCACATTCACTGTCAAACCACAATTTTTGACTGTGCTGATAAGAAAAGCATTGTTTGCTGCAGAGACAAAATCGTTAGCGATTTTGTTGTTTATTGGAACCAGTACATCTGGTTTTTCGACATATCAACTTGCAGATTTGTAGATCAGCCCCTCAAGCCATCGAGCAAACTTGGTTATCGGTAACTAGAAAATCCGATCATTTAAAAACGCATTCTAACAAGACGGGCATAAGCCGAGAACTTCCGAAAACAGCGCGATTACCCAGGCTGAGGTACCCCATTTTTTCCCCACCGCATTGTAGAAACTGTGCAGAATTAAGACCCCAAGTGCACAGTACTGGCGAACCGGTGTTATCAGAAGTAACCTAGATAACGAATATAACGATAATGTTACACGTTGCACTCTCTATCTCTCTCTTGGCCTCTTCCGTCACCTCTAGGTGACAGGCGAAAAGGTGGCAGCGAACTACAAAACTACAAAGGCCTACAAAGCTACGGCCCTTTTGACAAAATGCCTATCTGCAAATAAACTTAGAAGAAAGTATACATCAAACTTGTTGATTTGTCGGTTGTCCAACGGGACTAGTTATTTGTAGAATGCTTACGGTTATCCATTATGATCGTCCGTGGTCACCCAAAGTAAAGAAGCACCCATCATTTCCTTCTAATCCTCATTATGAAGAAGGCATGATTATGACTGCACAGTTCTCGCAAAACCGTGCAAATGACGCAACCAAGGTAACGGGTACCTATTTCAATAGTTTAAAAACTGTAGCCCTTTTCCCCACTTTCTTCTGTGGTGTGAGCTCCAGACTGCTTGCCGACAGAAATTAGACAGTCGCAGTCCTGACGTCTTTTGTTTTGTTTTTTTTTGGGGGGGGATGTCAGCTTTGTCACTCTGTGGTTTATTTTCCTAAAAAGTCCAGTTGTGTTGTTGGGAAATTCCATCTCCGTGCAGACAGGTTTTTGTAATCCACCCAGCTGGACACGCGCTGACACGTCGATTGCGACAGGTTTTTCTCTGCAACAAGTTTTGGTTTGTCTTGTCAGAACAAAGGTAGTCTGATCCCCGATACCCACTAGACTCACAAAATATGACAATCTTTGGTTTCGTTTTACAGCGACATATTGCCAAAGTAGCTGTTATGCTTGATTGAGTACCAGACAGTATGCTTAGCCCACTGTTGACTGTGCTCTGGTGGCGCGCACGGCCCACTCTATATCGTGTCCACCCCCACCAGGGTTTAAGTGTCCAGTGTCGGATTCCCACGAGCTGCACGTGTGATTGTGACTGGCATATGCGCACTCTGCGGACAGTGCATGTTTAGAGCTATGACTTCTGTGTGTGTGGTTAACTGAGTGCTGGGTGGCTAAATATGATGTGTATGTCCTCCTAGTGCCTGTCTTGCTCTATGTTTAGTTCCCAGACCTGTCATGTGTGCAATGTCCTCTTCTAAACTGTACTCTATGCCCCTCACTAACCTACCTGCTTGGCACGCATATTGTTACCAGGTGCCAGGTGATTGATATAGCCTCTAATAGACTAGGCACGTCGTTGCAAAAGCACAGCCCATCTTGCATACTGAAAAAGCTGGGAAAATGGTACTGACATGCCGAATTATGCTTTTTACTATTGTAGGCCTAGGACATCTTCACAGACGCTTTTCCGATCTCGTCTTGATAAATTGTCTACAAATGCAATAGAATGCGTCTGCTGGGTGCAAGGAACCTCTTGATGCCATCTAAATTAAATATTGCTGTTTTCTGTTTTCTTACTCTTTTCAATAACAAAGGGAAATATTGGTTTAAAGCACCCTTACTTTTTACTTCTGCAGAGACTACTGGATACTACCAGAAAGGCGGATACTACTGGACAGTCCAGAAAGCTATAGAAAGTTCTAAAAGATTCCAGAAAGTGCTAGAAAATTCTGGACAATTTAAGAAACTTCTGGACAGTTCTCAAGGTTTAAGAATATTCTGGAAGTCTACTTAGCATTTAAAGTTGATCGAGAATGTTCTTGAAAACAGATGAATTTCAAAATGTCGTTGTCCTGACCACAGACGCAAAGTTTTTTGTGGAACAATAGCCATTTTCTATTTATTTCAGGCACAAGAAATTGGGGAAACAAATTTTGTACCCAAGAACCAAACTAAAATAGAGCTTCGTTAAGTAGTGTAACATAATTATGGTGTGCGACTTGGCATGGTAATTCTCAGACTATGGTTGTCGTTGCTTGCATCCCGCCCATTCTTCGAGTTCCATGATGTATAGTTTGTTTTGAATTACTTGCCTCTGTCACATGCTGTTTCTTACAAAATTCAGATAATGTGTAGGACCAAATAGTGGACGATTGCAGTATAAGATAATCGGAGGTGAAGAGTCTGGGGCAAGGGACGTAATAAAAATGACGCTTAACCTGTGGCTTGTAAGGTGATGTCACATAGTATGATGTCATGACTTAACTTTGCTCCTGATCAGCTGGGGCCGGTTTTTTTTAAATAACCCATTTCTATAAATGTCGACGATGTATATCTGTGCTTTTGTAAATAAGTCCACAAGTTCTATGAGCACGCTGTTAATGCCTGTAGAAAAAAATTCCATTGGAAATAATATGTCAACGAGCCACGTGTGACCATCCGGACACTTTATTTTGTATCGTCTGCTGTGTATCGCATGTGTTAAAAAGTGTGATCAGGAAGCCACTTTATCGACCACGAGAAAAACGTTCAGATAAAAAATCTCGAGAATAGTGAATGGAGGGCTCTTTAACTTAGCAATTATTTTGCTTTTTAATCTGTTGATGCGCACGTTTATTGAATGCCTATCTGGCCATTTTGGTTTTTTGTGTGATATAAAGCTTTTTTTAAAGATGCTTTCCAGCTAGTCAAACCAACGTTGTATATGCTAGTTCGTGACTGGCAGTTACTCGGCGTCATAGCGTTGGTACTCTTGTCTGCGATGTCGTGCTTGAGGAGGCATAGCACATATACTCAGATCTAGAAGACATACTTGTATATGCCATTTGTTCTGTGTACTTTTCTGTATAATTTTCATGTCGATGCTGCTATTTTTGTTTTTGTTTCTGTAGAGAGTGGAGGGGGTGGAATGACACCCAGACAATGTTGGGAGGGGGACAGGAGTGAGAAGAAGGCGATCTGGAGAGAAAGAGAGGGGAGTGGAGATGGAGGAATACTCTTTCTCTCTGTGTCATAATGCATGCTTAGCCGAAGAAGTCTAGCTACTGCCAAGCTTTGTCACCGGACAGAATGCAAGACAGTGGTCTTCAGAAAAACCTACGTTGTGTTGTTCTCCAGTGATTGGATGAAAATCATTGAAGTATGCACAGTCTCAAGGAATCGATAAATAATTGCTAGTTGTCTTTTGTATCTGTAGGATATTTAATCAAACTCCTGATGACTTTTATGACATTGGACATACATTCTGTAAACAATTTCCTAAACCATCGCATATAGCTTGCACATGTGCACAGCCTAGTCATAATGTCATCAGTTACTACTGCATTTCTGAAACTATAGCAGAGCTTGAACACAGCATAAATAAGTTGAAAACGCAGACGAGTGACTGCGCCGACAGGTAGTTCTTCATCTTGGAGAAGGAATATGCCTCCAATGAATTCCAATAATGTCGTGGAAGCACACGATGACAATGACGACGTGGACGTCCACGGAATTCCGGGCGTCCGTCTTAGACCAGGCTTTCGGGTATCGCCTGCTGTTGATGACTTTTCTCGTGATGGCGATAACGTTTTGCTGGATGTCGCGATGCATAATGATGATGAGAAATGAGATGATGGATCCGAACTGCCCTTTTTATCATCCCTGGCATCGCCCAATCCTTGCGAAACGAGTTGGATGAAATGAGTGCATGCTGCAAGTTTATGGCATGAGTTCCGAGATGCTAGCATGCTATAACTGCCCATAAAATGTCACCACAGCTTCTCAAGCACCTGTATTGATCAAAGGCCACTTGACTACTAAAGGCCACGTAGCTCTATGACTAGACCGCTTGTGGAAAATCCCGTTGCCCTTTACGGAAGGCATTTGCGAGTATAAAGTGCGAGGGAGAAGCAGCCTCCACCAGCATTAGAGACGGGGACAGGAAAGGCAGTGTGCTCTGCGCCCGTCGCGATTGTCAGGCCATTTTCTGTTCGATTTTTTGCTAGTTTTAACGACTCGGATCAGGATATACAGCAGGGGACTGATCGAGTTAGACCAGTTAGAAGCTTGTGATCATGCAGGAGATGTAAGGATAATTCTACACACGTTCTGTGAGTACTGCATGCTTTCTAAAAAAGAATTTCTAAAATTTTAACTGAGTTTTTCCCGAGTGTTATTTTGATGCGATGCTGTTGCGGAACGAATACTTGATGTTAGTACCCGACAGAAGGTATTGTTCTTCCAACAACTGCCCCAGCTGGAAGCCTGCCAAGCAAGGTCAGTACCGGAGAGAAAGCAAGAGTCTTGGAGCAGGACCCAGACGTCCGAGCCAAGAGCGGAACACGTCTGGGCGGGACTAACCCGAGTGTAGGAAGGGAAGGGTTGTTGTCAGCTACTCGCTCGACGCTCAGAGAAGAGACTAGACTCTAGCGACGAACTGTGAACTGAACTGCAGACATGGTGGGTCGGGGTACGGCCGTTGTCGTCTCCATCGTGAAGACGACGACAGTTTTGTCCGGGGATTCATTTGAAGTTTTGAAGGCAGAAGTGCATCTGTTAACAGCTTTCAGATGTGAGATGAACAGGTATTTGAAAACTTCTGACAAAATGTTGTAGTATGTAGTACTGTGAATTGCGACACATTATGTTTCGTTCTTGTTGTTAAAGGCAAACTGTTAATATGGTGTGCAGCTGTCCATGGTAAATGCACACAGAGAATATATCTATATTCTATATTTTGTATAGTAGTACTTTGTACTGAATTATCTTACTGCTGTTACATATGTGACATGGTGTGCAACTATGCACGGTAGTAACGAAATTGATAGTTGTGCGTGTAAGACCAGTATTGTTTACTTAGATTAAACCAGTGGGTGATTCATGCACTCGAGGCTAGCCTGCACAGTACAAAGAAGGAAATGTCGCGCTCTCCCAGGGAACAATACGTACTGGGGAGGGGGGAGTTAACCAACCTCCCTGGTCCAAGAGTCAGGGACAGCAGATGACAGCATGGTGTCAGGCAAGTAGGACTGCATTAGCAGTGACCGGGAGGTCAACTTGGAAACTCGAGATGCCTGTCAACAATTCATGAGTGAATATGCACGTGATGCTGTTTACAAGGGGAGAGGCACGTGAGAAGGATAGACCAAGTGATGGAGAGGGCGTTGGAGTAGGGAGAAATAAAAAGGGGGACTTGAGAGAGGAGAGGGATTAACATAGAAGAAAGAGAAAAGAGGAAGACACAGACGGAAGAAGCTTGCTCGGGCTTACGACCAGCCCACAGGGCTATGCTTGCTTGAGGGTGGAGAGGGGGCGGGAGAGAGAGAGAGAAGCGAGGGGGGGAGGGCAGTGTGTGCGGGATTGGGAAAGGGAGGGAGAGAAAGTAAGGGGAGGGGCAGAAACCAAGAATGGGGAGAGGGGAGGGTGGGTGTAGAGAAGCAGGGGGGGGGGTCAGAGGGAGAGGATGGGAGGGGGAGACTCAGTGTTTGAGGTTAAGCCCTGTTAGTGCCATGGTGCCAAAATGGGTAATGAAATAGGACTCCATATTCTTACGGTCAATGGAATAACCCTTCATTTGTCAGATGGCACACACCCTCATGTTGTGGGCTGTGTGTGTGTGGATGTGCTGAAATGACCTGCAACTGGTGTGTTTCTGCAATGTTTCGTGTAACCCTTCGTGTCACTAATTTCGCGTCACGAAACATTGCAGAAAACACCAGTTGCAGGTCATTTCAGCACACACCCCGACACAGCCCACAACATGAGGCTGTGTGCCATCTGGCAAATGAAGGGTGATTCCACTGACCGTAAGAACATGGAATCCTACTTCATTACCCATTTTGGCACCATGGCACCAACAGGGCTTAACCTCAAACACTGAGTCTCCCCCTCCCTCCTCTCCCTCTGACCCCTCCCCCATCCCTGCTTCTCTAGACCCGCCCTCCCCCTCTTCCCTCCTCGTTTCTGTCCCTCTCCCTTACATTCTCTCCCCTCTCTCCTTCCCTTTCCCACTCCCTCACACACTGCCCTCCCCCCTCGCTTCTCTCTCTCCCCCATCCCTATCTCCACCCTCCATCCTTCTCTCCCCTTCCCTACCCAGCTTCCGACTGGCTACCCCTCTTTGGCCCCTCTTGCTCACTGTTCCTTGTTCTTTTTCCTGCGACCCAGCCTGCGCGCCACACATCAACTGCAGCTAAATCTTTTCGTTTTCGTTTTTTTTTTTTTTTGTCGTTTTTGCGTCGTCCTGAGGAAGGGGTAGTGCCCCGGAACATGTAGATCGTCTTTGTCTTTGTCTTGTTCTACCTTGGTTCAGTTCCCTTGTTTTTAATATGTAATTTAGATTTTCTTCCAAGCGGCAGTCACATGCTCTTTTTAAACTTATATTATAAAACTAAGTATCTTATGTTCAGTTCTTCTGTTTTACAAGATATCCCAAAATGGGTTTCATTTCACATTGATTTGAGATCGGGTAAATAATATGCACTGATATGAAACTTTAGTTGTAATAAATGGGCTTCATTTGTCCAAAAATTTGGCTTTGAAATTAGATGCTGACACTGTCAGCGACAGACCAGAGGCAGAATTAATAGTTAATTTTAGTTGTTTTTCTTTTAAGTCATAACTGAAATGGAGTACGGTTTTCTTTTTGCATTGTGGTATATTGTTTTGAATGTTTGTGGCGGGACGGAGGATGATGTAACCACACTGTAGCACTAATGTTTATGCTGGTGGACAATGTGGAAAAGAAAAAGGATGGACTGCTGGCTTCCACCTCGCTTCTTCGTGCATGGGGTGTGCCGAAACGAAAAAGAAATTTGAGCCCCAAAAAAGTAGTCGACAGGCCACTTGAGAAATAGAAGCAGCTTGTCAATAATTCAGATACTGTTATACTTAACCACGAGCGTCTCAGAAGCAGGCTTGAGCAGTGTGTGTCGCACTGTGGTTATGTTGTAGCTAATGCAGTTGAAGATCACAATTAGATGTAAAACTTCCAGAGCCAGTTTGTAATTTTAGAGATACAGTTCAGTTGAATGGTCAGAAATGCATTACTGTGTTTGAGGACTACGTTAATAACCTTCCAAACCCTGATGTAAGCTAGATAGAAAGGGCCACCCGTGGCCAAGTGAATGATTCTAATTGGATGGCAGGCAGGGATGCCTTACCAGCTCCAACTTTGCCAGCATTTATAACAGAAAGCATGACACTCTCCCAGACAATTTGTTGAAAAATACAATGGGTTAGTGTGTAGGAAACCCAGACATTCCAGCATTGAAATTCGGTCCTTCCTTGTCGGCAAAATGCTCGCTGCATAACATGCTGTGCTTGGATATGCGAAGACCAGTTACCATGACAAATTTGACCCGTTTCTGCCCGAACACAGTTTTCTTTTTTGTTTGCTGGAAAGCGATGTAACGACACTTCCCTCCCATCTATTTTTTTCCCTCGAAATGAAGTACACACACAGCAGTACTGAACGCCTCTGGGTACATGTCCATCTCTCTTGTATGGCATCGTGCTTTGAACTTGTCAAGTAAATTTCCTGCTTTCTTTCTCTCCACGGCGCAAAAGAGTAGCAGCGGCACGTACTCCTACTAAACTGACGTTCTGCAGGGATTCACAGCTTGAACGCGTGCACAGTTTAGTCATATCATCAGTCTTACTATGTTTCCAAAGCCATCATATAAAATTTACACACGTGAACAGTCTAGTCATAAGTATATTAGCGTCTGACATATTTAAAATGCCGTCATAGCTTTTGAGCACCACCATCATACACACACCTGCGCGCGCGCACACACACACGCACGCGCACAAACGCGCACCCATACATATAAACATGTTCTGGCTATAGTCTGGTTCAGAGGAACAATTAATTATAAGACGGGGAGAAAGAAAAGGAAATGGAAGAAATGAATTAAAGAATGTCGAGGAAAGAAAGAAAAAGATAAACAGATAGACTGGTCTGTTCCCTCGGTAAACGACCATAATAGTTTCCTCACTTATTCATATGTAGATAATACTTACCTTTTACGGCATTACAAATGATTCTTTGAGGGAGATTTTTCACCAATAAGGGTTCGAGTCGTGTTATCATAAGTAATAAAGTGTTGTATTCCACGAACGTCGTTTGTTGTCCTCTTGAGGTTTGTCCTGTGAGAGTGAGCAGGGGATGCAACTCTTAAGCAACACGAAGAATAATAATCCCCGATCGACTGACAACGGAATCTGTTGGCATTTTTACCTGCATTTGTCTTGAGAAAAATTAATATTCAGAAAATCTAAATTTGTTCATGATCGTTGAAAACCCTATTACATGCAGTATTGTGTTTTAAAAATACAATTTAATCTAGTAGGCTCAAGTATTGAATAGCAGCTAGTGGTACAACACACAATAAAAAGTACAGATTGATATACACACAGTAGAAAATGCTATAAACAATATGTGACATACAATAAATAGAGTTTCTAAAACACTTTCTATGTCTGTGTATGTACCACGCATAGCTGGACACCATTTCGCAGACAGAAATGCAACAGCGATCGGGTAAATGAGTACATAGAAAGTAGTACTATATACAATATGTAGAAAAATGTAAAACATTTTTAGGTCTGCTTATGTACCGTGCATAGTTGCACACCATATCACAGACAGATGTAACAGCAGTAAAATAATTCAGTATATACAAAGTACTACTATGCAATATATAAAATATAGAGGTGTTCTCTAAATGTTTGGATTTACCATGGAGAGTTGTATACCATATTACAGACAGAAAGGCAGCAAATCTAGCAGCTACACGATAGCTATACAGAAGAAACACATGGATATAAATACATAATTTCTAGGAGGTCTGTGTATGTGCCATACATGTTTGTATACCATATCACAAACAGCTACCAGCTGATAACATCTCTCCCCCACCCAACCAAAAAAACCCAAATAAAACAAAAAAACTAACAACAACGAAGAAAAAAGCAAATAAATACAATCTTCAAAAGTTGCATATTGATGTATTCCTCTTACAATGCGCCAGCTGCATACAGAGCTTTGAAAACACCTTATGCACATAAAAGCCTGTCGTATTCTGAAGGCAGCGTCAGGGATTTCCTGCCTGTCCGCTCGCCTGCCCGCCTGGCTACCCACCTCTTATTGAGTTATTATGTTAGTCGATTACTTAAGTATTCGCAAGAAATATGTCATCTTAAAGCACACCATAACAACAGTTTGCCTTTAACGACAAGAAATAAACATAATTTGCCGGCATAGCAATTCACAGTACTACATACTACAGCATTTTGTCAGAAGTTTTCAAATACCTGTTCATCTCACATCTGAAAGCTGTTAACAGATGCACTTCTGCCTTCAAAACTTCAAATGAATCCCCGTCAAAATTATCGTCGTCTTCACGATGGAGATGAGAACCGCCGTACCCCGACCCACCATGTCTGCAGTTCAGTTCACAGTTCGTGGCTAGAGTCTAGTCCCTTCTCTGAGCGTCGAGCGAGTAGCTGACAACACGCCCTTCCCTTCCTATACTCGGGTTAGTCTCGCCCAGACATGTTTTGCTCTTGGCTCGGACGTCTGGGTCCTGCTCCAAGACTCATGCTCTCCGGTACTGACCTTGCTTGGCAGGCTTCCAGCTGGGGGAGTTGGTGGAAGAACAATAACTTCTGTCGTGTACTAACATCAAGTATTCGTTCCGGAACAGCATCGCATCAAACTAACACTCGGGAAAAACTCAGTTAAAATTTTATAAATTCTTTTTTTTTACAAAGCATACAGTACTCACAGAACGTGTGTAGAATTATCCTTACATCTCCGCCATGATCACAAGCTTCTAACTGATCTAACTCGATCAGTCCCCTGGTGTATATCCTGATCTGAGTGGTTAAAACTAGCAAAAAATCGAACCGAAAATGGCCTGACAATCGCGACGGGCGCAGAGCCCACTGCCTTTCCTGTCCCCGTCTCTAATGTTGCGTGTAGGCTGCTTCTCCCTCGCACTTTATACTCGCAAACGCCTTGCATAAAGGGGAACGGGATTTTCCACAAGCGGTCTAGTCATAGAGCTACGTGGCCTTTAGTAGTCAAGGTGACACCAGCGAGTCCTTTCCAGAAAGCACACCTCTAGTCAGCAGTGGAAAAACAAATTCATGCCATGTTTTTATCTGCAATAGTGAGACTTCTCCACATTGGTTATGCACCTGGCGTGAAATGCAGGGGCAATATAGTACAGTTGATGAATTTGGCCTTTGAAAAATACAGGTGCAGGAGAAGCTGTGGTGACATTTTATGGTCACTTATAGCATGCATCGACAAAATAAGTAACAAAGTAACAACGTAACAAAATATCATAAGATGATCGTATTACATGTGTTCTTTTTGTACATACATACACACTACATACCTACACACATGCTTAGACACACACACACACACGGGCGCGTGGGCACGTACGTACTCACGTGCGAACGCACACACGCGTGCACACACTATGTGTCAATATATGGACCTGTAAAGGCTATATCAAGATTTGTATCTAAGATTCGTGACGTTTGGTCGCGGGAAAATAGATCGACTGTAGAGCAGTTGGGATACAAACAGACCGGACAGCAGAGTGTAGCGCACGAGAATTCGATTTGCCACCACAGCGAGCGAGTGTAACACTGACGCTTACAGGGAACAGGAAACCAACACCCGAGGTGCGAGGTTCGAGAGATTTTGTGTTCTCCTTACGCTCTGACATGACACTGTCGCGTTGGTAGAAGCAATCAGATAAAAAAACATATGTGGGTTGCAAAATACTGATCTTAACTTAAGATCACGAAATCCACCGTACATCCGTGGTCTGAAAGTTCCTATATGGTCGAATGTGTTGAAAACTTGCGTACAGAAATAATAACAATAACAGCCCTCTTTGAATGATCGTCGCTGTCATAACTGTCGTCGCTGATAATGAAGAAAGGTGCTAGTTTAATCTTTCGTATACTTGTAGATGAACTAACTGGTGCACATTCGGAACTTAAATGGGCACTTCAAAGCGAGAACATTATTTCCACGCCTTGTGAAAACGACAAAACATCTCGTCAGTATTGTGTTGTTTATTAGTTATAATTTGCACCTTGAGGATTCCATGTAATTGTCCTATGTTGTGTTCTTCTTGGATCCTAGTTGTCAGCACTCGCTTAGTGAGCGGGCTGACTACATTTACTAAGGATTCTCTGTAGGCACACGTTGTGTACCGAGGGTTAGCTGCGTGAAGACTAGCGTCGTTATAAAAAAAAAAGGGTTGGCAGATCTTTTTTTAGAGGATCTGCCAGGTACCTTTCTTTCGACCCTCTCTTCGCTACGTGTTTGGGTAGGATAAGCTCCCTTGGTCGCATGCGTCTGCATACGGTTAGGTTGAGCGTTTCAAGTATTTCCGGTTGGATTGATAGTTTGATAACTTTGTTGTTTATTAGTTTTGTGTAGTTCATTTGTGCTCTTAGACGTGAACTTCCTGGCGCCAGACAAACAAAAATCACTTAGCTGACAAGGACGCTGTTCATGCAGGGTCCATCGGCAAAGTGTGTTTGCTAACACTACAGACAACTTTTTATTCTCTGCACAGTAGAATGGATTCAATTGATTGCTTGTGTGGCTGATTAACTGGTTGGTTGTTTCGTTGGTTGCTGGGTGGGTGGGTAGGTGGGTTGGGTTTTTTTCGTTGGTTTGTTGGTTGGTTGGTTTGTTGATTGATTGAACTGAGATCGATTAAATGTATTGAATCGGTTGGAGGGGTTTGTTGGTTGGTTGGTGGGATTGAATTGATTGAATAGTAGGTATAAGATCAGTTGTTCGTTGGGTTTTTTAAAAATCGGTCGGTGGGTTGTTTGACTGATTCCACCGAATTGATGAGAATGGATTCAATTGACTGAGATGTACGGTTCATTTGATTGGATTTTATTGATACAGATGATTGGCTTGTTGGCTGCCTGGTCGGTCGGTCGGTCGGTCGGTCGGTCGGTCGGTCGGTCGGTCGGTCGGTCGGTCGGTCGGTCGGTCGGTCGGTCGGTCGGTCGGTCGGTCGGTCGGTCGGTCGGTCGGTCGGATCAATTCGCTTTAATTGATTGAAAGTTATTAATTTTATTGACTGACTGACTGACTGACTGATTGACTGATTGATTGATTGATTGACGGACGGATGGATTAGTGGATGGATGGATACAAATTGATTGATGGATCGATGGTTGGATGGATTAATTTATTAATTGATTGATTTTTCCTGGATTGATTTTCATAGAGTCATTTATATAGTTTTATCGATATCTAAATGAGCACACACTTTGGATTACCTTCAGTGAAGAACCAATAATTCATTGTATTAAGTAATTAAGCGAGAAATGCTACTTTCTTGGTATGTTCATTAACCATAACTTATTCATCGCTCGCTATAACAACTGTGTCAGTCGCACTGTTCAAGCTTGGAATCATTTTAGCGTCAAGTCCAGAAAACCCAAGTTCGACCATGTGCGGAGAAGTAGGATGAATGAATTTCCGGTTAAGAAACAAATATAACAATATTTGTATAAGAAGACTGTGTGGAATAGATGAGAAAATTACAGCTAGAGATTTGAGGTAGGACTACGCAAACTGGTTAGTTTACTATTTCCAGTCTGGTCATGATCTTACTCAAGCCTTATTTAGATCATGACTAGACTAGTGCTAGGCTCCACCCACATGGGCTCATGCCTAAATACACCGACCGTTTTCCCCCGTTGTGTGGATGATCAGATCCTACACTGCATGCTGATGTCACCGCTGCTGCTGTTGCAGAAGACCAAAAAGAGGTATTTATACAATTGTGAAGAAAATAATATTTTCCTTTTGGGTAATAATGAAAAATGGTAAAAACTAGACAATGTTTTTATTCATATTTGTTCAGTTTATTTCCCACTTTTTTCCTAAAGCTGAAGCTTTATAAATAAATTTAACATCCAATCGAAACAAGCAAAAGTACAGTTTATATATATATATATAACTTATATATATATATATAAAACAGGAAAAGTTTGCCGAAAGTGCGTTTTCAGATCAGAAATAATCCGCTGTTCGGGAATAAATTTAGTACCCTTTACAGGCATACGGGGCAGGGTGTGGAGGGCGGTGGAGCACTCGAAGGTACTGTGCTCAAGGCAGTTGCCTCCCTTGTAGGCCTGTTTCGAGCCCATGTTCTTCTGTGGCAGTTCAGCATACAACTTCAACATGTTTTCTTTCGTTTTTACCGAAAGCGAAGGGAATGACACCATTAATTGTAGACAGCAGCAAGCAGCGTCCGCCAGAGGTACTATAAGTGGACCATTGCTATTGTCAGAATATACTTTAATTTGCCTATTTAAGTAAACTCAAATGTGCACAGATTAGAGAAACAAATAGTGTATTACACTATTTCGATGTGCATGTTTACGTGTCCCAAATAAGCTATAGTGTGTGTCGGGGGAAGGGGGTAAGAGTGGTAGAACATTTTCCACGTACCGCCACTCTAGCTCCGAGATTAGTTCGTGGATACGAACTGAAGGGGTCGCGGCGTCGCCACGCGCGCTGTTTCTACGCGCGCTGTCCTCACATGCGCACTGATAGCCATCGGTCGAAGAGTTGGGTTTCAGTCGATCCAGCGACGATCACCCAGCCAAGAGCAGTATGTACGACTGCCGCCGCGAGCCCCGCAAAACGTGCAGGAACGATGATCGACAATAACCTTCTGGGAAATCGCATTTATGCAGTTTCATGTAATTTTTCTTGTTCAAACTACTTGGAGGATTATAAATATGTGATCGATAAATATATGATTCTCAGGGTTTATGAATTTTGTATGCAGCAGGTAAGTATGTGAAGACCTAGTCTCGTGTATTGTGGTGTACAATGTTCACCTGCTTATTCTTGTGTAAGGCTGTTAAGACTCCGTGTCTGCGTTATGGTGTGCGATTATGCATGGTACATGCGCAGACCTTGCTTATTTGTAACTTTTAGGTCCTAATCTACTGAATGTATTCTGTGCACTGCATTACACTCTTATACCGTACACATGCAAACGAACACATAATCAATTATATATGCTTTAGTATTATGCGTATTGTACTTAGTCTGTATACTTTGTCCATTGACGTTACTATACCTAATAATATGTCTGCGATGTGGTCCGCAATTATATATGGTTCACATGCAGACCTATAGCATCGCGCATGCAGCTACTTCCATACACTATGTATTCTCTGTAGTCTGCGTGTATGAGAGAGAGAGAGAGAGAGAATTTCGTTAGTTGTACACATACGAAACGATCAAGTACATCTCAGTTCTAGTACCATGATGCTGTGATTTATGTCATGATACAAGACAAAAGAATTGCAAGACTCGATCCTTTAGTGAAATGCGGTTCGAACGTTGTTACACCCAGTCACACATGCACAGCGTTTTTAGTGCTTTTGACCTGGATTGGCTTGCATGAGCCTTCGTACGTAGCTGCTCGTTCGCCCCGTCCGCCCAGTGTATTTTACGAACACCTTTACGTATTAACAGGAAATAACGCTCGTGCAAGCCAGCCCAGATCATCATTGGCTTGTGTTAAGCTCTAAAGATAGCCATGTTCAGGAGTGCTGTTATCATGAGTAGACCGCTGGATTGTTGCCTCGGTCAAGGAGAGATGGTCATGAATATTACAGTCGATGTGCACTTTCTGGAATATTCGGTGAAGTCCGTTCTGAAATGTGACCGATGAATAGACTGATTACGAAGTAGGTCTTTGTATCCGGGCGGTTCAGGCGGTTTGTCGCGCTACCTGACGATCTTGAGTTATACGTACAGGTAGTGTATAATGTTCATAGGTGACTGTACAGCGAGGTACAGGTGTGTTGCCAACTTTCTCCCTTCAGGCGACATTGAACTGGCTCAGTGATACTCAAGGAATGATTATTACCAACGTTCACTGATTGGGAGCACATTGGAAAAATCACACGGCAGGCAGAACAAACAGGGTGTACGTTCCAACTGGACAAAACACATTGAGTGTCTTGACTGAGGAAAGTAAAACAAAGGCTGTGGAGTCCTTGGGGAGTTTTAAAGGGTGGGGGGGGGGACTACAGAAACGCTTTCTGCCTCGTGTGTCAGTGAGGTGTTGTCCAAGAAAATCATCGTGCGTCTTATCGAGAGAAGAATACTTACTATTCCTTAGTCTAGAACGGCATCGCAATGAATATATATGGTACTGTATGTCTTGACAAGCCGAACTGTACACATAGTGTATTTTCTCTTGCAGGGCTGTACACAGGGCCTGCCTGTGCTTTGTTCTGTTTGCCCTTTCTAGAAACATCGGTAAGAATAATCCTTTCAGTTTCGATTATATTGCAGCCTCTCTCGCTAGTGCTTGTTATAGCACCTGATTGTCAGTGCGTCTCGACTGTACACTAGTACAGATGTGCTAAAATGTTCATACAAAACACATTGCCTCTTTGTGATAGCATTTACTTGTACAGATGGTCACTCTGTACTGAGGTCGACATCTCCTTGCCTCTGTCTGCGATATGGTGTGCGACTAAGCATGGAACATACGCAGACTTAGGTTGTAGTTGATTGCATTATAGGTATTTTGTGTGTTGCATTCTTAATATTTTTGTATTTATGTTTTGTCTGCGACATTATGGTCCTTTCAAGCTCCTAGTTATGTGCAGAGCCAACTGGTGAAGGATTATAACGGTTGTATGTGCCAAAACGTGTATACAGACATTCTTCTTGTGACTTTACTTGTACAGAGGTTGTTGCTCTGTACGGAACCATCAACACTGCGGCCCCATCTGTCTGTGATATGGTGTGCGACTTGACATGGTACATACACAGACCTAGGTTGTAGCTACTTAACTTCTAGCCATTTTGCTGGGCAAGACACACTAGATAAACCACGTGGTGTGGACAATCCGACCATAAAAATAACATTCGAAATGTAAAGTCTGGGCTGACAAAAAAAAGTTGCTGGCCGGGGGATAGTTGATCATAACAAATCCAATCCGGCCATCTTAAACACATAGTGCGCCTTGTCTAAAGGTAGATGCTACTTAAGAAAATTATCATGTGTCCTATTTCGGAAAAAAAATTGCTACTCCGCAGTAGAGAATGGCAGAGCACTGAACAACATAGCACGTGTTTTGACAGTTAAAGCTAAGTGTACACACTGTGTTTTTCGTGCAGGACTTTCGCAGATATTGGGTGTTTTGTTCGCCCTATGCTTTGTCCTGTGTACTTGTAGACCTGTGTGGCTTGTCCTGTGTACTTGTAGACCTGTGTGGCTTGTCTTGTGTACTTGGAGACCTCCAATAGTGCGAAATCACCGCGAGGTGGAAGCACTGTCCCTCTAAATAACCACCACCACCACCACCACCACCACCACCACCACCACCACCACCACCACCACCACCAGACAACATCAAGGTCAAGGCTGTCTGTTGGCTGACCCTGCTGCTCATAACAGTTGCCGCAATGTGTGGCCATGGTAAGGCTGCATTTAATTTAATCACCGTTATTGTCGTAGTGGCTACCATCACTAAAAATATTGCTACAGGAACCGCGGTGTCGAGGAAAATAACTCCTAGGTTTCTTATAATGCTGTTGTTGTTATAAAACTGTGTGACTGCCAGGCGCCATTGGTGTCTAGACGTTGTCTTCGTCCATTCGACTTTGAATGACATTGGGTACATAACGTAACACATCTAGAACGATGCTATTATCATGACAGCCATAGTCTTGGTTTGAATTAGGGCCAAAACTCGAAACGGAAGCGACACACAGGCACCTCTCTACTGCAATCACCACACGGATAAAACCGGACGTGGTGCGAAAACTGTTAATAGCACCTGACATGGCAGCCATTGTTTTCAGATAGTATATATGCCCCAGATGTTTATTATAAAAACCCACGAGCAGACTCACAGGAAATATTGTGAAGGTGCACACCGAGTGCAGACAATCCGCGATGGCCAGAGAGAAGAGACAGAGATTCATGCGGTCGTGAAGTCCGTGACGCCAGAACACCACACAGGTAATGATATTTGTTGGGATTCCTAGTAAGCATAGCAGTAACACCAAACTTGCAAAACAAATCTTCTCAATAATGACTCGAGTTTCTTCACTGATATCATTGAAAAATGTATTTTCTTCATAACCGTTATCTGTTGTCACAACCACCCCGTGTGGTGTCAGAATACTCACACTGGTATCGTTGAACATTTGTACTGTCAAAATATTCACACAGGTATCTGTCAATGAACAATACTGCCGATCCGCTGACCTGAAACGTTCAGGAGCCAAGAGTTGCAGCCCGCAGATGACATCCTTTAAAGACGCCGGCGATGGGCTGCCACGCTCTCCACAAACCTGATTCTAGCACCACAGGACAAGCCCGAACATGGAATCCTCAGAGAAGAAGGAACAGAGGTCAGGCAAGAAATCCCTGGCGCCGTGATCCTGAGGGAGATACTAAGAGGACAGTCAACAGCACGGGAACAACCAGAGATATGGGTTGAGGACTGAGAAGCCAGGAGGACTTTCGTAGGCAGCCTGTGTACCAGTGATGACTGTAGCGTTTTCCTCACTCTCCCGGACTAGACTCTCCTAAACAATTGCTTTGCTCCTATGTGAGCCTAGCCCACAGCGAGGAAAAATATATCCTCATAATCAGCTTGATGGTCGACCAAACATATAAACCTGTTTACAAGGACATCAAGTCAGGGGGGGGGCTCGCAGACAAACTTCATATTGAAAAACCCAGTAAGAATACTCAGGAAGAGCACTGGTGAAAAGGAATCAGATACGTAACTATGTGTTGAGCATACAATACGTTAGTGGCATATGACAGAAAACTCCGACATACCACCAACTTATGATTCACTTCCTCACCCCAGCTAAATGACTCATAGCTGGGAGTGGAGCTTGTAAAATGGCAGAAAAACTGGAGCCAATCAAAATACCGTCTTTTGTACACTATGCTAATGTCTTAGGGTCACCACTGAAAACGTTGCAGTTTCCTGGAAGATCTTTACTGCATATACTCCCCACCCGTCCCCTACCCCCACCCTAACCCTAGCCACCACCCTAACCTCACCCCTTACCCTTCCCCTAAACAACCCTCTTCCCCAAACATCCCCCTCTTCCTCCCTCCCCCCGCCCCCGGGAAGACCTTCGAAATATTTGACTGGCTCCGCTTTTTACACATCCAAAAGAGAGCTCGCCGTTTGATTGGCTCCAGTGAATTAGAGCTTTTACGTGCTGGTAAAGTGGTTGGATCATCAAGTCAAGGAAAAGTAAGTTCGAGAAAAAAGGCAGTCTTGATGACCATAAAAGGAGAAACAAAATATGAAAGAAAAGGCAGATATCAGACTGAGGTGAAAGAACGGATGAAAAAGTAGAACCAGTGACTATCTCTGCAGCTAGAGTCAGAGGGGAGGATATCACGAACGCCGGCCTGCCTTCAGGGTTAGGATAAGAGACGGGAATGTTCGTCGTGCTTTTAAACCTGATTTCTGTCTGATGAGAGACAGTGGCAAGATTATCTGGTGACTGAGAGGCTAGTGGTATAACGGAGACTCAGACACGAGCAGCGAGAAGAAGCCCAATAGCATTTTCCCTGCTTCTCAGACAGAAAAATGTACTAGGCAGTCGTCGACTATAAAGGTAGAATTGTGAGCTAGATAAATAGAGGTCTGCAGACTGATTATAGTAGCATAGATACACACCTACTAGATTATCAACCTGCAAAAATTTAGTGATATTTGTCACTGGTACAAACACATCCTTGCTAGGAGTGAGTGTAATAAACAAGTGTTATGTCAAGCGACCGTGCAGAGTTGGGACTTTAACAGCTGTCGAGTGTACGATTGTGTGCTGTCTCTGTGAGTGGGAGACAAATGTCTCTCAAGCTAAGACTGACACATGTGTGCCGAGAAAATAGTGGCACGGTAGTGATGTAGCCATTCCAGATGGGGTTCAGTTTTGTAAGTGCTGCAGTTGTCTGTGGTATTTTTGCCATGTACTTTCGGCATCGAGCCTTCGTCAGTGACAATGGAACCAAAGATAATAGAGGTTGTTCAGTTATTCTAACTTTTCCGTCTTGATTCTGATGTCAGTGTTGATGCCATTGGCGGTGTCGGTCATCAGTTTTGTTTCTTCTGCACCAACCTCCAATGAATTATGCAGAGACGCAATAAGGAATCTGGAAGAGATATAAATATCGCTCTACATTTGAAAATGTCATTAGTCACGCTGTCTCTCGTTATCTTTCTAAAACAAAAATGGAAGGTCAGAACATCTGTGGAACAGAAATAAAGATTACGGCGTTAGCAGCATCTCTAAACACACCTACTGTTGTGTTTACCGCACATCTGGGGCAAGGCAGCTCAGTTGTAGTTTTTACCAGTAACTGAGCAGACGGTGACCTCTGCTGATGAAAACATTGAAAAAAGCATGTTTCTGTGTCTGATCAGTTCAGGCAAACACCTCAACTATGTTCCTTTTTAAAAGTCATGCACTTTTCATGCTCACCGCCTACCTGGATCACCTTGAAGATACTTCTAACAATCGACTGAGAGCGAGACAGAACACGATATGTGGCCGACTCCTCGATACCTGACCCATCAAATCACGGTGGTCAAGATGGCGTCAGCTCTGTAATCTTCTTCGATGACCTTCCACTTCTGCCTGTCTGCCTGCCTGCCGCTGGTGGTGGTGGTGGTGAGGCCGCAGGCCGAAGATGGTGCTTCCTTGGTGAAGCTGGTGCCGCGAGACATGCATTTTTCTCCTGGTGGATCGCAGTGGAATTGTCACAGAGCGACGATGGTTGGGAAAGCTGGAAACAGAAGGAGTCAGTGATAGGGTCCCTCCAGTCCTCTAGATCCATTGTTATGCCGGCTGTTGGCATAATATTGCCTGTGGGAGGAAAACCACTGACGCAGGAGGTGGGCCTAGAGCTCCAGCGGCAAGGTCTGTGACTCGCTCGGGTTTGAATGGATTGCTTCAGTCCCACGTGATGAAGGCCTATTATACAAGCTGTATGCCCCTACCTGTCTGGGGGTCGTTTTTGTTCAGGCTCTTCTTGTTCCACGAAAAATAAAAGAATAAAAAGTGTTTTTCTTTTAAGAAAGTAACAGAATCTTTTGAAGAGAGTCAAAAAACTCTTTTTAAGAGATTTGTGAAGCCAATTAAAGCATTCTTAAAAAATTTGCCGGTCTAAAGAAGCTCAGATCAACAACTTGATGAAACTGAAGAGGGTCCCTATTTATCAGCAATCACTCGGAAAAGTTCCCGTTAGAAAACACTGTGCCAGCGAAACAAGCAAAGCAGCAGACGCAGGCTGACAAAAAAGGGGGCAATATTAAAAACAGAGTGTTCGCCCCTTAAAGAGAGTTAAGCCCTCGCTATGAACGTTAATTGACTAGACACTGAGCTAAAAGCAGCATGGTGGTTAACAGCACAAGTGTTGTTACAAGCGTTGTTACCAGCGTGCCGTGTGCTGCTAAGGATCCGTGCAATTACACTGTCAGTCACAGAACGGAAACAGATGTCATCTTTAACGAACCGGCGTCTTTGATCTTCATTGTGAATCTCAACGAATTTGTAACTTTGCTTTTTAGTCTGTTGGGTTTCGTTGCTAACGTCCTAAACTGCATTGTATTTTACCGCCAAGGACTACGAGACCGCATGAACCTCTGTCTATTTTCTCTGGCTATATCGGATCTCCTTTTCCTTGTCACATACGCTCACTACAGCGCCACTGGAATATTAAGCGAAAGGCAGCTGCTGTGGATTGGGGAAGAGTATTATATAAAATCGAATTCTTATGGTTACGGTTTTCACTCTGCTTTTAGGACTACTTCCGGTCTGTTTTTCATGGTGATTGCCGTAGAGCGGTGCATATGTGTGGCATTTCCGCTTCGAGCACTTTCTGCTATAGAGACTCGCCACATGGCAGCCATTCTATCTATCTTGGCTATCGTTGCACAACTTGGATTTATTTGTCAGCCTCTGAAGTATGATGTTATAAAGACTGAAACTGCAGTAATCTCCGAGTGGCAAGTATGGCCTTCGAAACTGTACGCTTCTAATAAATATGTCATCGATTTTGTCGTATACACTATTTTCAGCGTTATAGTTCCCATCATGATTTTCCTCACTGTATCCATAGCAACCTTCATTACTGTCGTGCGTTTGACTGCCGCCATGGAATGGCGACGAAAGACAAGTTCTTCAAGCACGGAACATGGCGGCCAGCAGGTGGCACTGACGAAAATGCTTGTGCTCGCCTCGTGTTGCTATATCGTCTCCATGGTACCCTTTGTGTCTGTCAGGGTTGTTCGTTTGATTATAGAAGATTTCTCAGGATCAGGTATGTACAGAGCGTACTATACTATCTGTAGCAGATTTGCAAACGGATTTCCAGTTATAAATAGTTCTGTCAATTTCTTTATCTATTACATTCGTTCTTCTCGTTATAAAACTGAGCTGGGCGAGTTATGTCTTTTTCGTACCCCGTGTAAATGTGGACGTCTAGTCCAGTGTCGCCACAAATAATCATTATGTTGTATTTGGTTTAAGAGCTTTCATAGAGTTGTTTTACCTTTATCAAATTTGCTTTAGAGACTTATGTGTAAACCACACATGGCACGCGTATGGAGTGAAGTGCTCAGGGGTCAAAAGGCAACATTTTCATGTGTGAGCGAAGAGGAAGAGTAGAAAACGAAGAGGGGAGAAAGAGGCCATTGAAAGTGAGAAATGGAACATAATATAGGCGCCTTTTTCCGTGTACTGCCATTTTCGTAATCGGGTGGCGGAACAGAGCGGACCATAAACTGCTGTTAGGCCATTGTTGTGTTTGCTTGGTGTATAGCATAACAATGTGTGTGTGTGTGCGCGCGCGCGCATGTGTGTGTGTGTTTGTTTGATGTCTGACACCGAGGTTTAACTGTTAGTGGTGGTGGACAGGACGGCAGCTCCTCTCAGCCACACAGCAGCGACCCATGAGCTCCATAATTTCCCCGTATGTAGTACCCTCTTCTGTAACTGACACTCACTTTACAGATTTGAACCCCACCTTTTTCCTACACCCCATCTCCTCCTCTTAGCTCCCCTGTTCACCTCAAAGCCAAAACAAAGCTTCACACACCCAAACCGCATTCCCCATCAACGTCATATCATCTGCATCGTCATAAACGTCATCTTCGGCATGACGTGCACTATCTGCCCTACTCTGTTATACGTTGACCATCTTTAACGAACATCTTGCAGACACCAAACACCACATGAAACCCTGTGGCGCGCCATTTCTTCACACACTTGACAACATGAAAGTTTGTTCTCTTATTTGGCAAAAGGATGGGTCTCCGTAGACTGGAAGAGTATGGAGTTCCATTTCATTTGTTATTGTGGCTTGTGAGGGAATCTTCTTATTGTGGCTTGTGAGGGAATCTTCTTATTGTGGCTTGTGAGGGAATCTTCTTATTGTGGCTTGTGAGGGAATCTTCTTATTGTGGCTTGTGAGGGAATCTTCTTATTGTGGCTTGTGCGGGAATCAACCCTTACCAACAATCTGTAACACTAATTTTACTCCCGCCCCCCCCCCCCACTAAATTAAGGAATGGTGGATATTTTACAGGGAAAGTGCTCATACTTTTCGATGACTTCGCGCTATAGAGGGTGGGGGGAGGGGTATAGTGAATGGGATCATGTGGTGGCTGTGGCAGCTGGGGTGGTGGTGGAAGAGACTGGTTCCCTTCAAGCTGGTTTTTGCTGCTTTTCTTAACGGTGATGGTGGTGGTTTGCTGTTGTGGTTGTCCCTGATGGCTGTTCCTATAACTACTCATATTTTCAGGACTACGCTACCTATCTTTCCTATTTACGTTTTAGTTTTTTTGGTAACTCTTGTTCCTAGATGAAAAACAAGGGAGCTGAACCAAACTGGAACAGGACAAAGACAAAGACAATCTACATGTTTCGGGGCGCTACCCCTTCCTCAGGACGACACAAACACGACAAAAAAATAATAATAAAAAAATAAGCAAAAATGAAAAAGAAAAGACTTAGCTGCGGTTCATGTGTAAACAACTGTAAAATCAGTGATTTTATAGCGTGAAAAATCGGACTTTCCATACATTCCCTCATTCTCACACTCACGTGGGATTCCACATCAGAATCTAATCAGAGCAGAGACAAGTTAATTACGCTTTCCTGTCAATTACGGATGTATATGATGCGCCACCTAATTCTAACAGCTGAGGGGCGGGGAACGGCTATGCTCTGCACTAAACAATTTTGTTTTTTTTTTACTATCATCGCATTGGTCGTTAACATTACCCTAGACTTCATCGTGGTGCAACTCCCCATCCTATGTCTACTATTTGCAAATTCTATCGTCAGGTGAGCTCAGTGTCCCTGTCACCAGACATATGCTAATTTACTGCTACGCATCCCCATACAATCTTATTCTGAACAGGACGAAAGAGATCACATCACTGCTCGAAAAAAAAGCGTTTTGGACGTGAACGATATACGACCAAAAGCCCAAAACATTGGATTCCAGCATACTGGTTACTGGTCGGATTTTGTCGTGTATCGTTCCCGTCCAAAACGCATTTTTTTCGAGCAATGATGTTCTGGGCGAGCTTAAAAAATAATAAAATTTCCCAACGTGTTATACTAAACTTTTCTCGGAACAGACACTATAGTGTAGTCCAACAATGCACCTGTGTCCTACTGGGAATTTGTATATCGTCACAGTTCGGATCTGCGTCGTTTGCCCCATTTTGACAGCTAGACAACAGCACAGGCCGCCACACTCTGCCTGTAAACTAGGAAACAAATAGTGTTTACAGAAAAAAATGAAAACGGAAAAAACAAAAAAACATAAGAAAAAGAGAAATAAAATAAAAAAACGACGCACTTTCTGGACCAAAGCAAAAGAATCTAAAGGATAATTTGAACCACAGGCATTTGAACAGCTTAAAGACGTGGCTTTAATACAAGACACCACTCGACGCTGGTGACGAAGTAGTAAAGTGTCGCCCCCACGCGCCGCACGTCAACACGTAAAAAACACATTTCTGTGTAGCCAATCAAATGGCGAGCTCTATATCGGGAACAATGACATCTAGTTCTATTGCACTTATCTAGGTCATTGATTGGGACTGTTTCGGGAGGGCGGGGAAGGAAAACAATGTTTCTCGGGGGAGGAGGGGAAAGGTGGGGTTAGGGAGGGGTAGGGGCTAGGGGTGGGGGACTAGTAAAGGGGTAGAGGTGGGGGCAGGGCTTAAGACAACGACATCTCGGCGTTGATTGAATACATAGAACGGTCTCTCTTCCATGCTCAGGTTGGGTGCTCAGCTTGCCGAACACAGATGCTCAAGTGTACGCGCTGTCACGTCACAGGGTTGTACCTGGTGAAGGTACACTGTAGCTTTCTTCCTGAGTTTCTATGTTTTTGTCCGGAACCTCTGCCTCGGTGGTCTAGTGGTTAAGTGTCAGGTCACCCAAACTGTCAGAAACCCAATTAACAACAAAAAACTTTTCTCTTTCTTTAATGTAGTTTAGTGGAAGTGTGTTGTTTGTCTGAATGGTTCGAAATTTGTTAGACGCCTCAATCAATCCGAAAGAAACACAAGCGTGGATCTATTTCCACCTTTTACTTCAAAACAACAAGAAATTATTCAAATGAGTTTAAAACACCTGTGTTCCTGTCATAATCCCACACACACTAATTAGATCTTTTCCTCAGTCACACAATCCAAAAGTAGGTTCTTGCTCGATAAAATAAGTACTGTCCCTTTACAGTTCCGCACGTACGAGATGCAGTAACTCTAGTATCCACAGTTCACTCCTGAATGTCAGTGTCAGACAAGTTCTTGTAAATCAGAAGTCGAAGACGTTTACGACGACGTATGGATAATTGTCATGATCCTGAAAACAGGCGAGGATATTGAAGACGGCGGTGAAATTGAAGACTGGCGATGTTGTAAAAGATGAAGATATGTAGACGGGCGATGATACGACCCACTGGTCTAGTCGTGGTTGACGAATATTTAATTAAAGTTCTTTTCAAAGCAAGCCAATATTTCAACGTTTCGTTCAATGTAACAATTCAATCTCTCTTTACTTGCAGCCGTAGGTTGTGTTTCATGTACACACAGACAAGAGTATTAATTTCTTCACAACTTGTGTTCTTTGTCGTTTGGCTTTCTGGAATCAGAATTTGGGGGTACTGCCGGCCCTAATATACTATCTGGTCATGTAACGTCTAAATCCCATAATATTTGGGTGTTCGAAAACATTTTAGAAGTTTTGTTTCCACTGATTCAGCAATTCAACGTGTGGTAGCACGTAAAGTTTGTCTAAGCAACACCGTCCTGATATGCACATACATGGCGACTGGACGTTAAGCAACAAATATCCTTGTCCGGAGCCTGTTGACAAACATGAAAAGTGGATGGCCCAGGTTCAAGAGAAATATCCTCTTAGCATTTGAAATGTTAGATCATTTTATGTTGTGTTTCTAAGCTACAGGCAGCTTGTCAAGAAAGGACGTGAGACCTCGGATCAGTGCTTGCTGCCGTGTCGTTAACGGTTTGCAAAACGTTTATGAAGATGAATGTGACGTCACTCAGAGGCACCCTGAGGAGACTCTTTCCCGTCGATGCTAAAAGCTCAGCTGTGTTGTTCAATGTTGCAGTGATGAAGTAAACGTGTTATAAAAGCGAGGATATTTTGCTTCCAAATGTGCCGAACGTATGCAAAACGTCCCAAAATGAATACAAACTGCGGACTGAACTGATGCATTCAAAGCGCTCCGAGTATAAACAAATTTTGCGAAGCGCTGCTTTTATAAGATCGCTCTCTTAAGTTTATGCAACAATTCGACTTTTCCAAATGCTTAGATTTCTGTGATTTGAAGAAAGTGGCCAAGTATTTCTTTTTAAATGTTGTAGTTTTCCGTGCGTTTGTTGTCGATTTCGGTAGTACATTTAAAAGGTTTAGCGACTGAGCAAAGTCTATTTTGACAAAAAGGGGACAACTCTATAACTGATGCAATAGTGATGTGACGGGGAGGGGAGTTGGGAGGGGGAGGAGTGTTGGAGAAGACTTTAAATAGACTTTCAAATGTTGGTAATTGTAGCGTCTGTGTGTGAGTTCCTGCGTGTGTTTGTGTGCGCGAGCGCGCAAGTATGTGTATTAGTTTGATCAGCCAGAATCATTTGAGTGTGAATATGCATTTCCTCACAATTTTAAAAGATGCACTGTGCAAAAAGAAAATTCGTAAGAAAAATCCATGGAAGATAATAAAAAATGCAACACCCCCACTCCCCGTATCAAATGAGTTGAGACCTTTTTCCACCTTAGTGAGGCATTTTTGCTGATTCTGACATAGTGCATCAGGTTTAATTTCCAGAATGAAAATTAACGCTACTTGGGAGAAAAGCGAACATTTTCTAATTAGGTTTGGTAAGCTAGGTTTTTAGTTCTGTTTTAAAAAATATTGCATTTACTGGCAATGCTGGGTCAACACAGCGCCTATGTCCACTGGATTACATGTTTTGCCAGGAGATACATTAAAAATCAAAATAGTATACTCTGCTTTGTACTCTGTTATTATACTTGTTGCGGCATTATTCTGTCGCATGTCTTGGGGTATTAAAGAGAGAGAAAAATGAACGATGATGCTAATTACGGCTGAAGACAAAAGACAAAAGACAAAGTAGAATGGAGGCTTACAATAAAACAATAAAAAGGCTTACAATAAAACAATCTGACTAGACAGCGCCCATGCCGAGACTGTGCCTATTTTAGTCCCACGAGCTACGTAACCCTGCATCGCAATTTCTCACAACGGTACTCATGGACAGAGAGAGAGAAAGCAAAGATAATCGTTTCAGTCACAATGAATACCTGTGAAAATACACATTCGCTTGCACGAGCATACCCTTACGCATACGGTACCTCTTAGCTTGCTGCGGGGCGCGTAAAGACAGGTTTTACGAAGATGGCGGGATGGTGGTGGGGTTCACCCATATCGTTTATGCAGTAAACGATACGAGGAACACGTTTCTCACTCTCCAGCTACTCGTGGAGTAGAAGAAGGACAGGAAACTTTTCCCCTCTGACACAATGGCAAAGGAGGACAGGAGGAGACGAGAAAGGCAATCAAAAGAAAGAGACCGAGGGAAAGAGAAAGGCAAGAGAGCTGAGCACAACATGAGCGTTGAGCGGACGTCCACGGGAAATCCCATGGGTTATTTCATGACTAGTGCCGTAACAGTCCAGCGCTTATCACGGTTCAAACCTTCGATCCTTGCTGGGTCCTCCAGCGATGCAATTCGTCACACCCGCAATCGTATCTGACCACATATTACCAATCAATTTGTCGATTCGCTTTTGCAGAAGACAAATACGAAGTTACTGTTCCAGGAAGTTGAGTTGAATGAAACGTCTGCTCGCACCGGCTATACTGCACTCTTGAAAGCCAAATTGTTAAAGTACAAATCTAGAACTGAAAGCCTTTTGCAATGGAGACAGATATGACAAAACTGTAGGGACAAAAACCAAAAGAGTAATTCCATATTGAAGAGTTCATGTCTGCCACAAGAACGGTTTCAGAATTTGTCAGCAGAAGACTGCCTCCTCCCTAAAATACTGAACAACAAATTTGCCCTGTCGTTTCTATGTACCTCTACCGGAAAAATGTGGCCCAATTTATACAGCAGGGAGGTATCCTGTTTACCCGAAAAAGCCAAAACAAAGGTAATAGGCGTTGGAAAGTACAGTTCTAAAGTAATGTGCGGACTGCTTAACTGCCGCGGTGAAACAAAAAGGTGAGATAACCAATGGGTGCCAAGACTGTCACAACGGGAACAATACATGCCACCTACATCTCCTACATGCGCGTTTCAACCAAAAGCTGTTGACTATGCCTGAAATGTCTTCAAGACACTAGCTGAACGGCTTTTTGTGCTCAGCACCCAAACTGCACAGGGCAGCATGCACCTCCACACACTCACCTTCATTTAGTTGCAGAAAAATTGCAAGTGCTCGATCTGACACACACACACATATATATATATAGATATTGCTAAAAAAATTGAAAGACCAGCTACACTTTAGCACGAATGTTAGTGGTATATGTATTTTGGGAGAACACATCCCCCCCCCCCCCGTACATTTAGATAACAGATTTAATGTCCATTCAATGTGTTGTCCAGTCTATTTGGTACCAGCTAGCTACCCTGCGTTGCAGGCGTCTCACAATACCACCTGTCCTGACGCCTGTCTAACAGGCACAGGGAACTCTCGCCACTGTACGCTCTAGAGTGCAAATCCACCCTAACGTCATTTCTGCCTATGCAAAATGCACTCTAGAATGCACAGCACCAGCAAGCACCGTGCAGCCCAGTCCGACAGGAAGCTCTCTCTACCACGGTACATAGCTTTAGCCACTAAATGTACTGAAAACGAAAGGAAACGCAAATGAGGGAGTTGGTGATGTCATTAGAATTGTATCCTTTTGTTCAAACGGGTTTGAATAAATCAGTTTTCAAGAAAATCGTTACAATGAGTCTTTGCACAATGCGTGTTAATCTGCCATGCTGAAAAAGCTTTCAGAATGTCCCAAACGTCCGAATTCAGAGTCCAGAGTCAGTAGCGGGTGTTTCCCCCATTGTTGTCGACAACGGCCTGGCACCTGGCGGGCATGGAACGCACCAGACGGTTCATCCCCACCAAGGCATGTTTGTGCAGATCTGCCGAGGGTCTGCTCCAGCTGCCGAGCTGTTGTCGGCCTCGGCTGGACGGCGTTCATCTTTCTCTGCAGGTGGTCCCATAGATGGTCGACTTGGTTAAGGTCCGGGCTCATGGAGGCCCAAAGCGTCAGCCGAACGGCGTTCTGCAGCAGGAAGGCCGTGGTGACCCTTGCCGTGTGTGGGCGGGCGTTGTCATGCTGAAAGGTGAGGTTCCCGTGTTGCTGGAGGTATGGCACGACGCGGGACCTCAGCACCTGGTCCACAGCCTTGTGCTGTCACGCCGTTTCCACGTCCAAGGCCGATGTTCTGGAAGACGACGGAACCTACGATTCGGTTGAGACCAGCTGGGCCCTCCCCGACGGTGATCATGCAGGATGTTGTTGTTGGCTTGAAAGCAAACCCAAAGACAGATTGTGGAAACTGCCACACCCAGTGCATGTTCGATGACATTTGGGCGGTTTCCACACACACACACACGCACGCGCACACGCACACATGCGCGGCGTATCAAGTGCCTCAAGTCTGTGGAATTGCAAACCCGCAGCCCGGCATCATCTGCATTGGACAGTTGACAAGAATTCTCTCCGCTGATAACTCCAACTTAGCAAGAATTTAGATAAAATAAAATAAAATGAACACAGGCAATCCAAAGTCAAATCCTCAAATAGAACAGAGCGATGGGACACTTTCTCATACACGCGCACCCCCCCCCCCCCCCCC
>SMGT01016081.1:5586-17794 GCA_004794575.1 Lanistes nyassanus
GGTTAGCATAGAGCCCATAAAAAGCAGACATAAATAAAACCTCTATAAAAGAAACACTATACTGTCATTTAGCAGACATTTGTGAAAAGGGAGAGGACTGATGGCAGCACAGCTAGACAGTGTATGATCGGTACTGTGAACTTCTCGTGGGATCGGAGTAGGAGCGAGTACCCGCGTGTAGGTGAATGCGACTGTGGTCGGCCTACCCGAGGCACCAAGTTCTTCGGAAAACAGGCTGCGAGTTCTACGTTGGCGTATTATCACTCATCTATACACGCGTTGACGTGGCAGAAGTTTTGCTGATAACGATCGATCTTTTTTTTACACCATTTTTCTCTGTACGGTAACATGCGTAACATCATTTCCGTGCCTGTATGATGTCTAAATTTAAGTACATCCACTTTTGATCTGATGTCACTATATGCAGCACAATCAAACAACGCATGTTCCACGTTTTCATTTGCTGCTTTACGTTGAGGACAGACCAGGTGGTTAGGTGATATAGCATCTCTATAATGTACTTTAATTGGGGATATCCCAAATCTTAATTTAGTATATACATCTACAACAACTCACCTTTAAAATTTCTAAGTATTGCTCTGGGTGCGCAGATCTTCTAAAACTATAGTACGAGTCTAGTACTTGGCTTGTAGACACTGTCGAAAAGTGCTTATGAACATGTTCTTGTTGCCAACACCTTGTCGTAGCCTAACATACCCAAATCCACTAACACAAAGAACTCCCTTTACCAAAAAAAGAAAAAAGATTCGGGTACGCTTCCCACCTTCTTGCAGATACTACAGCATATTATAGACGTTTTGGGTCGTCTATCGTCCTGCATACACAACACACGAAGCCAGTATTTTACACATTGGATTGTGGACGTCACATATAACGGGTAGCGACTGAGATCTCCATACAGTACTTTAGTACTTTGTTCGGCGTCTGGATGTCAAGATTAAGAAGCCGCTTGCAGCCAAACACGTACTTTTTCGAGCACATCGTATCTTCGGAAACCCCTAGTCCACACACCCCCTGCTGCATCTTGCTGCTGCGTGCTGACTGGGTCTCTGTGTTTCCTCGTTTCTTCTCCGTCGCTGGGGACCTTTTTTTGGCTTTGATGTTGCTTCCGGAAACGAAAGGGATAACTTTTTAAAGTTTTGTCAGAGCTGTTCCCCTGTGTCATCCCTGTTGTTCTCGCTTCAGCGTAAGATATATGACAGCTGTGACGCAATTAAGTCACTCAAATTTTGCTGTTGTCAGAGCGTCAGATCTCCTCGGATACGGACCCCGAACTCCCGTAACTTGTCTCTGACTTTGGTAACGCCATCTTGTCGGACCAATGCCGGAATCTCACAATGAGGGGGTCGACGCTTCTACCGACTCTTTACTGGAGTTTCCCGATGCGGACGTGGCACCTGTCGATGTCGTCAGAAAGCCAGACTTTTTGGAGTAGCTGTTGTGCTGAAGATGTATAGGTGTCCTCGCCACTTTCACCCACACTGAAAAAAAAATTGCACGCTATTTCGCCTGGATCTTTGCTCGTGTTCATGAAATTCCCTTTCTAGTAAATTAAAGTCTCTCGAATGTCTCTTTTGTGAATTTTTCCTGGGTCTGCTTCTATTCCCAGCTGTTTATTTAGTCAACATCTCATTTTCATGCATAAGGTCAACAGTCTTTCAATACGTTCGCTCGTGGCGTACAGTGTTCGTCACATCAGTGATAGTCGGGTCATCATTCGGTTTTTGTGTTAATACTGTATCAATATTTCTTTCTGTGTTACTTTGTTAGATCCCGGGCTACGATCGGCGTCCCCACATCTATAAGCAGTACTAGCGCCAAGCACAGCGTGACCTTGCGTGAGCACGCGTAGTCCTCAAGTCTTGCGTGCAGCAATCATGGCTTTCTGATGTAAAATGCACATTAAAGCTCAACAAAATAATCCAGTTTTGAGTTTGTGGGACCCAGTACGGTTGGCATCTTACTTTAACACTAAGTGTTTATTTTACTTTTTAAAAATACAGAGAAGTTGTGAATTTTCTTGGGAGCAACACAAACCCTGTCTGACCTCTACGATGACCAGTGTCCCCACCCCACCTCCCCAGAGAGAAAGAATTATTTATAAGCCGCACGTCTGAATTTCGAATGACCTACCATCAACAGCGTATAGTGCAATTTGGACAAGCGCGAATGAGTTCGATTTCATATCGTCTTAGGTGTGCGTGGAAAAAAATCTACATGCATACGTACAGCTATAGATGGTGACGAAGCAAGACCTCCTGTCTGGCAGTCTTTGCGAGGTGGCAGACCTCCAGCAGTACCGATAAACCTACTGACAACCTCAACTTTCTCGTGGACTCGACTGATCGACATCAACAGCTGGTGCAACAGCATCCATGTAGGCCAGAGAGGTCTAGTCAGCCTCAAAAGCCCTCAATCATCTCAGTACTGAACCAGTGAAGACCATTCAAAACGGATTCCGAGCTTTAACGGTAAGTTCCCGGTGGACGACGCGTCGTATTTGCTCCCAGACACGTTCTGATTGAGTATGTCTTTTGTTTGTTGAATTCTACCAGTAATGGAATCTCTTTTGTTGCGCAAGATGGTGGGGTGGGATATGGGGGTAGCGAACAGTGGGAGTCAGTCCTCCTGTTACACACATCACTTAGAAACCTAAAATCTATGCTTTCCACTCTCAGTTCAACCATCTCGTTCATGTAGTATGGGATAGCAAAACGCCCGATGGTCTCACAGTGGGAATTCTTAGCTCTTTTCCTTATGTGAGGACACCCACCACATATAAGGTCACATGTGAGGGTCAAGATTGGCGGGAGATAAATCTCACTAGATGATTGTTCAGTCTGGACAAAACCCGTTTTGATAGCCTCCCCTGACCACTACAGTGACAAAGACGTGTCGGCAATAGGAATCATTTTCTCCAGTAAATTATTGGTCTCGTCATCTATGGAAAATCCAGTTTTGGAATGAGACGTTACCATAAATCTATGTATAATGAGTGTGTTTTATTTTAATTTTTCAACACAAAGCACACATAACTGATTGCAGCATTTTTTTATTTGCTATCCTGGCACATTCTATATATTGCGTGTCACAAGAACAAAAATGCAGAGTTGATAGCAAGTGCACTTAAGACATACCAAATTGCCTGAAAATTAAAAAGTTCTGGGTGGTTCTGAGATTGCTGGTGGTAGGGTTATATGTATATATAAAGATCTGCTAAAAGTTTTTGTTGCGAAAGATAACCAGAAAAGCTTCCATTTCATTGACAGGTATGATAATAAAATGTAGCAAGCTGTCTCAATTTTGGAAGCACTCTATAGAGGGTTTTAAAACTTGTCCTGCATAGACAAGCAAATAGATTCACTGCACAACTACTGTTAAGCAGGCTCACAACACAATGAACATCTCCAGCTATTTTTTTAAATACGTATACAGGTATGGATTGATCAATAATTCTGCTACTAAAAGATGATGATTCTATCACTAACCAAAATAAAGCTCAATAGATCAAAAGCATAACAATTTTATACACAGAAAAACATAAAAAAATATTTTATATATTAATTGTATTATTATAAATAACAGGACTGTTTTATACAATAATATTTCAAAGCTTTGAGTACCAAATCATTTCAAATGTGTAAGATAGAAGCCTAAAACAAGTCTGCACATTAACTGATTGAGAGGAAATGGAGTAATGTACAGAGAAACATGTTTAAAACGAAATTAAAAGTTGTAAAGCCTGAAATTCAGATGCAAAATAGCTTTCTTTTAAATAAAGAAATCTATGTAATAAAAACACTACAAGACAAGAACTGCAGCACATGATTATTAGAGCTTTGGCTTGTTCCATGAAAGACTTTCATTTTCTTTCTCAAGAAGAGAGGGAAATTTTGGGGGCATCATCTATGTAACAAGAACAGCACAAAACAAGAACTGCAGTACATGTGTATTAGAGTTTTGGCTTGTTCCACGAAAGACTTTCATTTTCTTCCTCAACAAGAAGAGAGGGAAATTTTTTGGGCATCATCCGAGGTGGCTCAACAAGAGGGTCGCAGCGATATTTGCTGAAGTCATTCACACCAGCAGAACGTAGATAATCTTCATCAATAAGTGCCTGGCCATTTAACCTGCACAAAAAAATCTACTGCCTCACTGCCAGGTGCAAAATATGACCATTGTAGAATATGGCAATCAATGGATAAAGAAGACATGATAGGAAACAATGACCCTCTCTAAGTATTAATGTATAAATTTCACACATGTTTGTAGTTTTGTAAACCACAAAGTGCTTAAGTGCACTGCAAACAAAAACTGTTGTCTTCTTTTATTTACCATAAAAGCAATTACATAGACCCTTCTGATCGAAAGTCATTAGATGTGAGCGATTAAACAGACCATGAAGATCTGACGATTATCAGCATCACTAAGGTTTAAAAAAAAAGCTAATCTGAAAACGATGTTATGCTTAAAAACAGACTTCCTTAATATGACACCAGTCTTTTTTTTTTTCTCCATGACAAGCACTTAACCACTGTGTTACCTGTCCATCTACTCCTCACACACACAAATATATTTTCAGATTTCAAAGAGAACAACTTCTTGCCTCTGTGATGGGTCTTGTCCAATCCTGAGCACTGCATCTGCAAATATGTGGGCAGTCCGCATGTACTGGTTGGGAACATTCTGCACTGTGGTCACATGACTCTCAATGACGGTGGCAGGCCATAACCCAGTGATTGACACGCCTTCCAACAGTAAGCACACAAGACACAATTTCAATGCCAGTTCATTTACTTTTAAGATCTAAGCGCCAGTCCCAAAACACATTATTTGTATGTCACTGTTATGATCATTTTATTGTTGATGTGGCTAAAACCTCTCATTTATCTTGTTAGAAAGGTGAACCCTTTACCAAAACATTAATGAAGTGCATTATGATGCCGATTAACTAAATGTTAATGACACAAGAAGAAAGCTGAAAATGGAAAAGAAATGCCTGCATAATGTATTATGTATTTGTGTAAGGCAGCATGCAACAAACAAAAAAATGGTTAATACAAGCTTATCAAAATAGAAACTGACCTGTGTCCTTGAGTTCATTAGCTAGCCCATGCACCAAAACAGTCATGCCACACTTAGTAACTGCATAGGGTGTCTTGCCTCTGAAAAATCTGATAAAAAACATATATATATATATAAAATAAACAAAACATGGGGTGGGCATACTTTATGTTTTAATTTGCTTTTTTAAGAAAAAGGAAGGTTGCATATTGAACAATTCTCAAAAATTAGACAGGTCTGCTCACCCTTGAATTCAGAAATGCAGCATACGACCTAAAGCACCCACTAAAGTCTGTACATGTTTCAGCTGCTGTAGAAACTGGTTGGGAGGGATAATCATTCATGCACAACTCTTTCTCTTCCTCTCTGAATATATGTATAAATATATATACATATAGTTTTTTTTTACTGCAACATGTGCTGTCAATTGCGAGTCATCAAACACATGAAGGCATTTTAAAATGTTTTTGTTATTATAACTATGACTTACAATGTGCATAACAGATCACCTGTTGTAAATAGGAGGGCAGACCAAAAGAATTTTTCCGCTGTTCTGTTTCAGAAAATGTGGAAGAATTTCTTGAATAAGAATGTAGGCCCCACGGACATTCACTTCGTTCATGAGATCGAACTTTTTCAGTGGTGTTTCCAACACTAGTTTCCATGCAATAGCTCCAGCATTATAAATGGCATAATCTAGTCTACCAAAGCGACTAAGGCATTCCTGCACTGTGTCTTTCAGTTCCTTTTCAGAGCGAACATCACACTTTCTAGGGAAGGCATCTCCACCTTTGACCCTTATCTCATCAGCAACTGCTTCAACACTTCCAGGTAATTTGTCTGAGGTCTGTACTGTTTTTGCAGCGACACAGACTTTGAAGCCATTCTCGCTAAGCGTGAGTGCAACTTGTCGTCCAATTCCTCTAGATGCACCAATTATGAGTGCCGACTTCATGGTGTAGATATAGAGGATTCTTTAACTTCTGTAAATTGAGTATTACTCATGAAAACAGATCGTGCATACCCGCATCTTCATTAAAATCCAAAATATGTCAATTCCCATTACTATGTTCGTATAAGTTATGCATCAGAGTCTAATGTATTTCTCTATTGTTCTTTCACATTAATGAGTTAATACGTCGATAGTACAAATACAGTACTCTCACAGGTCATTTATATATTTTATAAGCATATGCAAATTTTTTAATTATACAGAGTTAGAGAAAATGTGACGAATGACACACACACACACACAGGCATTTTTGACACACACACACACAGGCATTTCTGAAACTCACCCCAACTGATAACTAAAATGAAACTGTAACTTCAGCTCACTTAAGTTCGGGCTCAAAGTTCAAAACGGCCAGTCAAGGCTGTTAGGGAACTGCTGCACGTATATAACCTCTGTGTGTGTCTGCACTAAGACGATTTTGAAAGATGTCTTTGTAATATTAAACATAAAACTTTTATTTAAAACCATCTCTCAGCCCGTGATTTGTTGAAGCCGTGTCTTTATCTTCAAATCTTCTCTGTGGAGTTATTTCTCAAAGTTCTTCTTAATTTAATCATATTAAAAGAAAGGCCGACCTTATTATCCGCACTAGTCGTGCCCTTTCGTCGTGCGTTCTTCTATTCGCACGACTCCAGGTCGTGCGCTTTCAGGATGTTCTTCTATCCGCACGACTCGTGTAGCTAAAAGTTGCAATCGATGACTCGACCGAAACACGTGAGGTGTTAAACGGAAAATTATTTACGAAGTAAAATTGTTAAGGCATGACAGTCGCGTATTAATAGTCATGCGAACTGGCTCGGAGGACAGACGTACGTTCGATCATTATAAGAAGCTGCTTCTAATTGTACACAATTTGAGGAATCGTTTTACAGACCACTGCCAAAATTAGAAACCAACTTCACCAAGTAATTTTAGAATCATAACATTACGTATTCTATCCACATTACGTATGTAATTCTATCCATCATAACATTATCGTATGGCGGGCGGGAAAGAGTTGGTAAAACGTTCTTCTCTAGACCTGGGTGGCCAAATAAATTCAAATCCCACCCGACTCACACGGGCTCTTCGCTAGGGGTGACCATTAAGGAATTTCTTATTATCCCTAATAATCGTACCATAACAGCTGGTCGTGCGGATAAGAGATTGTCATTGTACACCGCCAGCGCACGACTCCCGCGAAAGTCGTGCGGATAGTCACTAATTAAAAGAAAACTTGTTATTAGATCTAATTAAACTATACTTGGAATTTGATAGTTTGGTGAAATAACGCCAGGACAGAAAAAGAAATAGGCAATGCTCAAGACATCACGGATTTAAAGAGCAGAGTTGTCTTGGGAAATTCGAACATGTTCCCATTATCCGCAAAACTGTTTTCAACCCTAGTTAGTGTCGTAAAGTTTGCCTTCTTTGGGGTAAAACCTAGCATACCGTTGCTTTCAATAAATCTGACTAGATCTAGGCTAAATCGAAAAAAGTACATTATTCGAAGTTTTATGATAAATATTTGAATCATTTAATAGAAAAATTATTTGATGTCTTTAGAACGACAACAAGGCAATAGTCCTTGTTGCAAAGGCTAGCTTCAGTTCAGGTGTGCTATTGTCGATATGAGCAGCCGATCTTTTCCTAGACAGTGAAGCAGTGACGAATCAGCATTTCAAGAGGAAAGAATAGCCAAAAGCAAAACACTTTTTATCTGCTGTATACAGAAAAAATTTTGAGAACTGGAATATTTCTTCGATATATCAACTTCGATTTAAATGCACGTGAGTAAGATTACTAAACATATCTGAATAGTGGGCTTACTGCACGTCCTTGCACCCTAGCTTCAACTCATGACCAAGACTGAAGACGAAGTCGCCGTGTGGTCATTCACAATCACAACGGACGCGTCATACGCTATTCTAGCGGACTGGATTTACAAAAATTACAAATGAGCTTGTGTTGGGGTGGGATATATGGTTTGGTGTGCTTTATCCCTTCAGCAATCATAAACTATGGTATGAACCTATTTAGATGACTCGATCCACCCCTCATAGTCATACTCATACTCATACTGTCGCCGAGGAAAGTTTCGACAATTCTTTTCGCTGGAGAACTAGAACAGTAGAAGTTGAAGTTCGACTTGTGTACTTCATTCACTGTTGCATCTCTTGTGCATGAACATGTGTCTGTGTATTTGCATGTGCACATACAAATAGTGATTTATGCAATGTCCATGCAGTATAATGCACTTATACAATGAATGAATGATGGTTTTTTGAAACTATTACATCTTTCGCTAAACTGCCATCAAGATAACTAGTTATTGCTTAGCAATTTTATTTCTGTAGTTTCTATCCACCAACCTGCAGGCTCTAGATATTCACCTTGACAGACGACAGTGAGTTCTAAGGCATAACGGCTGAAATGGAATGGCTGAGCTTCCTCCAATATGCCAAATCATTTTTGCCACCCTCTGCCACGCAATGAAATACAATCGCCTCATACGGGTGGCAGTCTGGCTGCTGTTACTACTGACGTACTGTGAATGGCTGCACTACTATGTGGTACTTCTTCGCTGCACATGGCCAAGATTGCAAGAAACTCGTCAGGCAGGGTGGACACTTCCTGCAACGGATCTGAAAGTGATGTTTTTAGCAGACACACACATTCTTGGAAACAGGGAGGGCCATTGGTTTGACAGACTTCGCAGGTGCAGTAATTAAAAAATACAATACTGTCTGGTTAAGACAAGTTTTAGGGACCAGAAAAAAATTGCTACTGTTAACTTATTCATTTCTTAACCAAAATCAGACCTACTACTGGTAATAGGAACATGGCAGTTGGATAAACAGGATGGAGATGTTTAATGAAGATTCATGTTACTGTTTAGATATCTTTATTGAATTGCTAGCATTGTTGCACTTCAGCTAGGTAATTATTGTTTATCATGCTTATGATCCTCAGAATCATGAATATGTCAATGGCAGTGTTATCCTGTTTGAAAAAAAAATTGAAAAATCTCATATCATAATTACCTTGGATTTGCAGGATTTATAAACACTGTTTACAGCTTTTTATATATGATTATAGTAATGGTACCTGGTTTTCATTTCATGTAGCCACCTGATTTTTACCTGTAATGAAAACATTGCAGGATCCTCAGTTATACAGCCATTACTGGTAAACGCTGACTGCATGCCTTGTTGTTAATAAGACACTCATCGGTTGTACTAATGGCATACACCTCTCATGCACTGGTGATGCCAGTGGATTAAGGCCAATAGCCATAATTTATCCTCTTTACTTAGGCTTGATGATTAATTGCAGAGAATGGCAGATGCAACGAGCATTTCAAACAAGTATGTTTCTACATCAGCCAGACCTTGTCTTTGTGCTGGGTGAGTAGTAAATTCTGTTTGCATATGGTAGTGTGAATGTTGTTTGTGTAGGGCAACTCAGAGTTACACTTACATATGTTATATTGTTAATTATTGTATTGTTATGAAGATTCCACAATTGCTTCAGTTTATTTAAGCATACATTATTTGCCCCCAGATGTGACTGATAGATGGTTAAATGAATGTTTAAAAATTGACATATTCCGTACCATAATGAAATGTAACTAAAAAAAGGCAGTTTGCTATCACAGAGTTTCTTATCTGTGCAGGTGATTTGCTCGATGAAGGCAAATGGTGTGATGATGAGGAATTTGCTTATCATGTACAGCGTTTTAACACCATGTTCAGTGTCCCACCTGGCACACAGCGACATCTGGTTGTAGGAAACCATGATGTAGGCTTTCACTACATGTGTGTTTAAATTTTTTTTCTATTTGAAAGTTTTGCACCATCCACTCCCCTTCATGGAAAGTGGATGGTGCAAAATTTTTGTGTGATGCATGAATTGGTGCTTAGCTCTATCTAAACAGCCACTTTGAGCCCCAATGTAAATTTAGTGCAAGTACCCACGTGCACATGATATATTGGTCATGCATGCACCCATACAGTGTATTTATAGCACCAAATATTGTCTTTGGGGAAATGAAGTAAGACTGGCTAGTTTTTATGCCATTAATCTCGTGACAGTTTGCGCACTACAAGCGTTGTTTATCTTCATAAGCCCACTCCCACCTCTTTTCCCTTATCCTCACCCATCCTCAGCCCCTGTAGGATACGTCATTCTATTGGCTGTAGGCTTTCTCACTATTAATAATGCACCGCTTCCCATGTAACATCCCCTCTTCTCCATGTTTCCTGTCCAGCGGCCTTGGTGGACCATCGTCTTTTTCTCAGTTAGGTAACTAGTTTTATTTGTTATCTGTTCATGTCGTCCTGAAGAAGAGAAGTTCCCTGAAATGTTGACTTTGTGGTTGTCTGTTTTTGCTTGTTAAGTTTTCTTTGTTGTCACTTTATTTACCCCAAGCAGCAGTCACATGTTTCTTTTCATTCTAGAAACTTTTTTTTTTTGAATGCCTCTGTGGGAGTTCATCTGTGGGGTACTTAAAGAAAGTGCACTCATTTTGAATAATGCCTAAGTAACATGCTCAGAGTCACCAAAAGGTAAAGTCAAGCAGAAATGAGCAAGAATGAGCCAGATCTCCTTCAGAGAGTCGAAGTTTAGAAAGTGCATGATTGTTGAATAGTGACTAACAGTTAATGTCTTCAGAATTATTTTTGTATGTTTAGCATTATGCTGTATGGCAAAGTTCCCCAAAATGTAAATCTGAAAGATTCAAGGTTATTGTCACCCATTCATTCCTGAGACTCAGTTTGTTTTAAACCTCCCAAACTTTTAGGGACCTTCCTGTCAGTGGATACTCATAACCTTTAAGGAGAGGGTCCCAGTAACCCTCAGTTCTTGAGGCATTGCAGAACCCTGTTTGGACAAAATGTTTGCATGAATGCTCTGATTTGTGCATGTGGTCTTGTTTTCACACTTTTTGCCCTATCCCATTCAATCCGTCATTGTCCCCTTTTTTCATTTTTACATATTTTGAGTGTCTGCACTTTTGTGTATGTGCTCATTTTCATTGATTCTTTTTTGTTTTTTCCCAACAGGATGACTCCTCATAAGAGTCAGCGATTCTCGGAAGCATTTCAGTCTCCATCAGTGGGTATGGTCCGTGTTAGCAACGTTAACTTTATTTTTCTCAACTCGATGGCCCTGGAAGGAGATGGATGCAGCATATGTTCAGAAGCCACTCGGACACTGAACAAAGTTTCCCAACAGCTAAAATGTGCTAAAGAGGTAAAGAAAGGCCAGTAAATTTTAAAAGAAATACAGTTTGCATATATTTTGTTTCTTGTACTGCAGTGTTGTGTTGGTCCTGAATCTAAAATTGCATTTAAGTGCAGTACACCCATCTAGGACAACCCTGGGCTGCTTAATATTGCCTTTCACATTCTTTTCCTGAAACTTGTTAAAGTGATCATAAATTTCACTGGGGAAACGGACCTTATATTTAAATTTGAGAACATGGATTCCTTGCTCTCTAGTCATGTCCATAAATACGTCCAATGAAAACAGTGAAAAAAAAGTGAACTTTTACTATTGCTCCAGTCTGTTCAGGAGACTTTAGTGAATAACAATGTTTGTGGCCACACAGAAAGTAAGGGGAATATACACCACAATATGCCACTTTTTAGAGACTTTTTTCAAGCGTCCTTTGGTGCAGATTTCTGGTGCAAGATTTGTTCTTCATGACCATGGATTTGTTGCGTTTTGAAGGTTTTCTTCAGCGCTATATTTCCTGTATTGTTCGTTGTATTCTTTTTTAAGATCGTCTCACTTCCTTTCATTCATTGAATTGATAGTAAGCTTCCTTTCATTCATTGAAGGATTGACACGTTAGTGACGCATAAAATTGTGTAGTCATAGAAAGAAAGACGTCACGCGTTCTTTCATAGAAACGCATAGATATCAGCTTCGAAGAACCAATGAGAAGGTGTAAATCGTGTTGTTGAGGGAAACAGAGAAAACTTTGGGGGGAGGTTGAACGCTTCATGAGAGTTTTGGAAGGGACGTTACAGAGGTCAGACGTGTGTGCAAGCTTGCGAATCTTGCCAACGGTTTCTTCTACAGAACTAGACGCGTTGCTATTCCAGAGAGAATATTCTTCGG
>SMGT01016081.1:18386-44967 GCA_004794575.1 Lanistes nyassanus
GAACATTCTCCTTTTTTTTTTTGGATTAACTGTTCTGTTCCGGGTTTTGGATAACACATTTTCCGCAAGTAGCCTGTTACGATAGCACATTGACTCATATGAATTTAATTGTATGCTAGTTGTGTTACTCAGTGTTCAGACAATTGTTTCGTGTCTCAAACTGTTGCTATCACGCTCTCACACACACACACACACACGTATTTGTTCAATTGCACCATTCTTTCCTCTACTTTAATTCTTAATGTTCATAGTTCAATAAATGTGTAAAGTTATCTGGCCGTGTACCTTTTGGTTGAAAAGGTGAGGGTCTGCACTAGGCGTATGTTTCTCGTGTTTTCTTCCCTAGAATTCTAGCACACCCCACAAAACGTTACAGGATTCTGAGTGCATTTTTCTAGTCATTGGGAGTATCTTGTCCAGGAAAGTTGCTTTGAAGTATGTTTGATGTATTTTATGAGTTGAAGAAACTTTGTGTGCAGGGATTCAAGTCAGAAGGCTGTGATCAGTATGAATCATTCCTTTATTCTCACCCGATCCTCCTGCAGGTGAGTTGGTTTTTCTGAAATCGTCTTTCATTTCTTTGTCGTGTGTTTCATCCTTGGTGTGTGTGTCTTGTGTGTCCTCAATGTATACTGTTGTTGAGTCATATGAAGAGTTCAGGACTAGGGATGTAAAAGAGTACCAAGTTACAACAGGTGTTGCTGTCATCAGCCCCATTTTAAAAACATTGCAGAAAAATATTTTGCATTAATCAGCTTTGTATACTTTCTCCCAAGATTTCTTGTGAAAGAAAAGCCTTTCCAGGAGTTTTAAAATCATTTTATTGATGTCCTTAATTTGAGATAGTTTTGTTAATTTTCAGTAATCAAGTAAAACAATTTTTTGAAACTGTTTTGTTAGCACTTTCCAATGTACCGTCCATCCGATGCAAACTGCAGCACAGTGGATGCTGCACCTTCACAAGAGAAGAAAGTTCCATTTAAACCAAAGCTTGATACCTTGTCAGAACGTGCAACAGCTGAGGTAATATTTTAAACACAGGCTTTTGTCTTTGCACTGACATTTCCTGGTTTCCTGTTTTCAGAGCTATAATCTACTTACAGCTCATTAAAGCTGTCGTGTATTTACGTATACCTGTGCAAATAGAATGGACTGTTGCATCTTTCAGCTGGCACAACAAGCAGAACCCGTTGGTCTTGATGGTGAGGTGGAAGTGGTCGTCTGCCATCTGTCACACGAGCATTCTTGCAGTTTATGTTTTCTGGACAGTTTGGATTAACCCAGCTTTTAATACTTTTCACAGTTTCACATTTCCTATTTTCAAATGTATCTTTTTAAAGGTGTTTTTGTGGTGCTGGATCAATGACAGCCCCATCCGCCACCACCACCAGTCAATAAGCACAGCTGGGCAGTTAGAGATTAGTGAGCGATACAATGATATACCACTATATTATATATGGTATATAAGCCCCCACCCACCCACCCACACCCATATGGTATCTCTGGCACCACTCGCAAATGGTTAGCTTATCTCTCCAGCCAGACTCGGGCAATATAAAATTGAAGAATATACATTCTGATTGTCCCCTTTTTCTTTCAGTGTCCCACAGGGCTCAATTCTGGGGGCCATAGATACATTGTTTTTACAGAAGTTAGAACTTCACCACCAAGAAAATACAAAGAGAAGGGGAGAGTAACATGGGCCTCCTTTTGCTTAGGTGCAGTAAAGATCACTTACAAACAACAGGGGCCAGCAGGTGTATACCATAATATGGAACTGAACACTTTATGTTTTAACTCAATCGTGACGTAGAATCCTACCCTCGAGCATCCCCATGGACGCGGCATTTTTAGCCTATTTTCAAAAATTCATTTAAAAATCCCCCAAAACAATACAAAAATTATTTAAACATGATATAAAACTGCAATAAATAAAGAAAACTCATTTCTTACCGTGTTTCTTGGACCTTGTTCCAAAACTGGTAAAATCCTTTGATGGAAACACAACTGAAGTTGAAGAAATCAAATAGTCCTCGCCATTCCTTATACACATACTGAAACGATACTGTTTCCAACACGTGCTCGCTCGTTTTTCTCTTCGTAATCACTTTCTTGGGTCTTTTAGGCACAAATACTCTTGTCTTCATCCAATTTATCACATTAAATTTGCAAAACAATGTCATTTTCCGCTTTAGCGTGTAATTTGAAGAGTAAATCTAGCATTTCTCAACTGATAGAACACACGTGGATACTCGCTTCAAATTATTACCGAAAACTGTTCTCATTGTCGGTTTAAATACAGTATAAGGGAAGCAACTCGTGAAGAAATGAATCAGCTTTCTAATGTAGGAGTTCTTTACCTTAGACGATTAGCGATTCCCCGTAAATAAATTTTCAAAGTTGCTTGGTTTATTTCCCGCATTCGCTAGTAAGCGTGATCTATGCTAAAGGGTTATTTCCCGCACACGTCGCGAATGTGTTAATGAAGCAGTCCATGTTAAAAGAACCCAAGAATAGACTGTGCTTGCTTGTGAGCTGTCTGCTTCACTTTTATGTTCAATTTAAGGATTTTGGGTGGGGGGAGGGGATGGGTTGGGGGTGGGGGTGTTTGAAAGCGTTTGCAGTAGTGCAATTTTGTATGTTGTTTGTTGACAATAATAAAATGTCTCTCTGTATATGCAGCTTTTCAAGCTACTGGATCCACGCCTGGTGATTGGTGCTCATATTCATCATGGTTGCTATCGTATCCATGACAACGGTGTTCCAGAATGGACTGTTGCATCTTTCAATTGGCGCAACAAGCAGAACCCATCTTTCTTGATGGTGAGGTGGAAGTGATCATCTGCCATCTTTCATGCTTGCTGTCAGACACACTTTTGCCTCGCTGTCTTATACCTGGCACTAAAGTTTGACCATCCTTTGACAGATCCAATCAGTTTCTTAGAGTTTAGGCCTTAAGATCTAGATCACCATATAGCATAATGGTAATGGCTTATTGCTAATGTATAGGCAAGTGGGTTTCTGTTTCCGTCAAACATGATTTCTGTAGATGTGGCGCCATTTTACTGGGCTGCCCACAAGACAGCTGGGGAGAGTTCTCCAGTTAATCCAGTTTCCTCCATTCATTTTCCTGCAGCACCCTGAACACCATCTCTTTTCTCACCCCTGTCACAATGTGGGCTTTGCTACTGATTTGCCCTGAAACAATCAGTCTTTTCTTTCTCCTGTCACCAATGGGAGAATTTCTTTTGCTCTCGACGGGTCGTCTCCTGTGCTCAGTCACACGGCCACTGTCAAGAGGGTGACATATACGTAGGTGGAAATATCAAATTATTACTAAAACTACTTAATCTGACTTCTCAATAATATGGCCAATCCCCGACCACCTACAGTCTCCCATAAAGAACCGCAAACACCTTAATATGGTGGACACAAGGAAGAAGAATGTATTGTTGATATGAACAAAGAGTACAATCAGGACAATATCTGATACAACTCGTTATACTCGAGGCGTCCCGCAATTTCCTTCTGTTCTGGCTAGGTCTGTAATACCATGTAATACCACCTTACATCAACCACCTCGCAATTAAACACAGTAATAAACCACCTACCGTAATCTCTTCTTTGCATATGAGAAAAGAATGGCCACAAGATGCACAACACAATGCTCGTTCCCGAATGCTTCATACAGTCCGCACGACAGTCTGTACGTTGGAGCGCTCCCTCTTTGGATATGTTTACCAGTAGATATCCTGAAGGCCTCCTGATTACTTCCCATGTTACAGCAGACCTCGATGCTGACGTCGACACACGCCACAGAGGATATGGCATTTTCTCAAGGCTGGTGCAGATCTTTCTGTGTGATCTCTCGGGTCATGCTTTGACCTCTGTACTTATGTAACATGCACAGCCCTGTGCCTTATGATCCCCTTGTAGAGATCGGATCTATCTCCTTTTCCCTGGCCATTGTTTTTGCTCCTGCATCCCTGCTACGTCCGTAGTGACAGTTTAGTACCTCACGAGTCCTGTCATCTTGTCCACAGCACCGACGATTCAACGGTTTCTAGTGTACCCTTCAAGTAAAATCAAAGGTCTCCGAGATAGCTTTTTCCCAAACAATCAGTACAATTCTCAGTCGCAACAGGAAGAATGTGATGAGATGATGATTTCCTCTCCTACCATGTATTATATAGCTCATGCACATACAATACACATCCATTTTCACGTGTTGTCAATGAAAATCTCCAACAACAAATCAGGTTAAAGCGAGGTTCAGGCCACACCTCTTGTCAGCAAGTGTCTACTTCTAAACCTCGCCCACCTCTACCCTAGGGCGACACGGCCACCTTCCTTCCTTGACCACAAAAGCATCATAAGCCTCTTCTATTATCAAAAGCGTGCGGCTCACCAGTGGTGACGCAACCACTGCCTGACACTCCCCTGATTAGGTGAGCTAATCTCTGACATCTTCAGCAATGTCTGGAGGCCCAAGCTTCATTAACACATCTAACGTCACAGGTTATGTGTCACCTGCAGTTTCCCCTCTGTTGTCACCTTTACCGCCCTGCTGACAACATCATCAGCTAGGTATCGGCTGGATCTAAGGGGACTATGGACCCCGATGTACCCAAGCGGTCGTCAAAGTTTTCACACCTTGGACTATAGCTGGGTTTCCTGTGACCCACCAAAGACCCCAAAACATGACACTCCATGGGTCTGGAAGTAAGGGCAGGCAAGCAACAATTGTCCGTTCGAGTGAGAAAGTGTCTGGCTGTCATACTTCAGACTGATTGTAGTATGTAACCTTATTTTTGAGGTTATAAGCTCTGGTATCAAAATTAGAATTGTTAATAAATACAGGTCTGTGCTGAGGCAGGCAAGACGCCCTCTCCTCCGTCCCCCATAGGAATAAATCTCACTCATTCAGGTCGCGATGCGAAATCAGCAGTTGAAGATCTTTGGTGCTTTTTGTTTTGCAGGCTCGCATTTCCAGTGAGGACCAGAAGGTTCACCTCTGCCAGATGCCTGATGAAAGAACTGTCATTCTGATATATGTTGTGGGTGGTCTCGGTGTTCTTGTCAATCTGTGCTTATCTTTCAAAGCAAGCAAACTGCGCAAAACAAGCTGACATAACACTGGAAGGTTATTAGAAGAATTGCTTGTTAGAAATTCATCGCTTTCTGTACATCGGAACTAGGCAACATGGGTGAGATGGAGAACGAAATTGAGCTAAAATAATTTGCTTATCAAATAACACCAAAACAAAACAAAAGCCATTTTAGAACATCTAGTATGTGTAAAAACATGCTATCCTTTATTAGTATATTAAGCAATTTGAAATGCAATGTTCCAATCTGTTCTCACATTTTGAAAGCGGTGTTGCAAACTCCAGGTAAAAGTGAGTTCTGTATGGGTAGATGCTAGAGGTATGCTTAAAACATTCTGTGGCAGCAAAAACCTTTGAAGCAGAGAAGAAATAGTTGCCTGCTTTGTGCTTTCCAAGGGACCTGCAATGTGTCTGAAAATGTGTTTTATGTCGTGCATATTTCAAGTGTATAGAAATAGGTTTAGGTTATGCAGTCTATAAGCAGCCACTACGGGCTTGGTTGTGGCAGTCGTATACAACAAGACTGAGTAGGAGATGGATGTGTTGGGGGAAGGTATTCTCAGCACCTTTTCCAGTAGGATTTCTTGTATATTGCAAGCTTTAATCAAGCAAAACATCAAATTCTAAAAATGTGCCTGTGTTTGTTTCGTGGTGGTAGAATCTTAGTTATGAAAATGTTCTTATTTCTTTTGTGGCCTTTAAGCATAAGATCGTCTGAGAAAATTTATCTTTTTATTGTCCCACCAATATATGCAAATTTCAGGGGACAGAACGTTCATGTCTCAATGTTAGTGATAAAATTCATGCCTCAAAGAAGTCATGTCACTGACACAGTCTGCACTATAATGTTGATAAGTTTTTTTTCTGAAAATTAAATATCATTATCACTGTCATTGTTAATATTATTGCTAAACTTTGATGTGTTCTTTGCACAAGAAGATATTCTGTTGAATTCTTATAGTTTTCACTCAGGTCATATGCAAAGATGTGAAAGCATAATTTGTATGCATGCTTATTTTTTAAATCTCACACTTTCTGGTCTTTATTCTTTTTCATAAATTTCATAACTTTGCAATGTTGCATACTCACTGTGCCTTTAAATGTAGTTCTTTGCACCTACAGGTTATTACATGGATTTCAAACTGCAAACTGACTTTTGCTTCTCCAAGTAAAAAAATGCAACACATGCACAAAAAGTCAAATTGTGTAGAATAAACTCCCCTTTCCCGTACACCATGCAGACATGACCAAAAAATACAACAAATGAGTTCCCATACATTTACATGGAATATTGATGTTCCCTTGCCATCATTTTTTAGCAGGTGTGGGTCACAAAAATACTTTTTGTAACAGTGATGGGGCTGTGAAGAGGTAATGTTTTGGATGTGCTTGAAGTGTTAGGTATGAGATTACTAACAAGTTTTTTTGAAGTGACGTGCGTAACTCAGATTTTGATTGTGAGAGATTGAGAAATATTACAAAATTGTGATTTTGAGGGGTGTGATTTACACATGTACAGTTTCAGTTGTTGAGAAACTTTAATAAACTACCTAATTTTAATCAATACACTGTAAGTTTTGGTATTTAACGTTTTTGTCATCCATAATTTAAATTGAATGCAGATTGATAATATAGCTTGGTCATTAACAGAACTTTCTTTAAACGCTACAATCTACCGATACAGTCAAGAAGGCACATCACAACAGTACAGACTGCAGAGTCTTTCCTTTCCTAAGCGTCCCGTCCTTCACTGTAGTTATGCATTGTTTGGTTGGTGAGGGGCTTGCCTATAGTAATTTTCTTTGTCGTGTTTGTGTTTTCCGAGTCTTACATCTGTGCCAAGTGCCTAGAACTCCTAGAGAATATGCCCTTATCAATATTAAGTACTGTTATATTGTAATTTTAAAGTCCAGAATGTCCTTTGCTTACTGCCTTGAAAAACAAAAAGTTGATGTCTTTTGTTTTTTAAATATGAACTGCCACATTTTGGCACATAATTATTTGCTATCTGCACATCAATACTACAATTAATGAATTATATGCTGAGGCAATCAGATTGCCAGCCAACTTTATTGGTATGTGTGAATCACCATTAACACTATGCCCTTAGCATCGGTTAAAAGAGCATTACTTCTTAGCATCCCACTTTTCTATGGTTTAGCAAACACTTTAGCATAAATATTGTGAATATCATAGTGAAATTGTGAATCAAGTGTGTTGCAGTTTCTTTGAGTGAACTGGCTTGCTTTTTTTTAAAAAAATGTCTTCATATGACTTTATTTAGCTTACCCAATCACCTTTTTTGATATTGCAGTTTCAGATATCAACAAAGTGTAGTGACTTGAAGCAGGTGTTAAATATGTATATATGGATATATCTTTTTCAATACATATCAAAAACATTCCTTATGCACCCCACAATAAAATTACTGGTTCACAGACATGTATCAGTAATGTTTTTGGATCATGTGATAATATTTACACAGTTTTCAGAATGTTGTTCATGTATACATGCTTCCTTTTGAAACATGTTGGAGAATATTCCAGTCTACAATTGTTGGTGTTTAAGGTTCAGACTTCATAGATTTGTGCTTAATTGACAGATGTATTTCATTGCAAGGGTCACAGTCTTGAATACCGTGTACACTGTCTCTTGATAGTTAACATTTGCATTTGAAATACAGTAGACGGATTCTGAAACAATTGTAGACGTATAGTTTCCAAAATGACAAGATCATCATAGCTTTAACAAACATTAGTCAGAAGTCTTTCTCCCCTTGATTTGATAGCGTAGCTTCCACAATTAACAATTTGTCTTTGAACTCTGGGTGCATTAAGTACTGTTATGTCGCAGAAAAAAATTACTAGCAGTTTTATATGTAACCAAAAAAAGTGACACGAATACGTTACTGTTTAGCAACAAAATGTGTCTCGTGAATTTGTACTGTGTACCAGCTAAAGAGACACTTTCCTTTTTTCCCATCTCTCTCACTTCCTCACCCACTCTCCATCCTCAAACTTGACAGGGTCGTGGGGAAAAGAGCTAAGCCATCACCTTTACTTGAGAGCATCAAGAAATTATTGGCATTATTTACGTCAGCCTATGGCCTGCTACAAAGGCCTAAGATGAACGTGATTGTTGGACTGATGCCTACCAAAGAAGAAGTGGGGGAGGCAGGGAACTTCCAATTTATATTAGTCATTGTACTGAGAAATGTACAGTTTTCAAACTGTTTGGCTTGTATGCTGTAGAGGATAGATTTCACGAGTTTTCCAGCAGCGCTGTCATCATGTTGAGAGTTTAGAAAAGGATTATAGGTATACATGTATTTGCAAATTGTGTGTTTTAGATTTCTATTAATATCTCCCAACAGTAAAAATAAAAGCTGTTTAAACACAAAACAGTTTTTTTGATGTTTGTTAGCATGCAGGTGACATATGTAACAAGAAGGCATTCATGGCTTTCTTTTATCCTGATTCCAGTTGTGGTTTTTCTAACAAATTAGTTCAAGAACATAGAAATGGCTGTACTCTCTGTCTTGCCACCTAATTTGGAAATGGCGCGCGTCACTACCCCTGGAGTTACCTATAGAGAGTGGAAGGGGTTAGGTCAGAGGGCCAAGAGCAGGTGACGTCAGCAGGCGTCATCTGTGCTGCTCCCTGGTAGAGGGGAGCTGGCCATGTAACTTACACCTGACTGAGGCCATAAAACAGCACCTCAGCCATGCTTCAGGGAGATGCACAATTGCACATCAGTCCTGAGAGCGGCACATCACTCCCCGTGAAAGGGAAATCAGTCGCAGAGAGGCGGATCAGTGAGACACTGAAAAGGACTGCCAGCGCTATTCGATTTACTGGTAAACAGAGGACCGGTAAAACGCGCCGAGTGAGTGGACAGCCTGGCGAAAGAGACCTGTAGTGTACTTCGGGTGAACGGCCAGAGGGACTGTGAGAGACCGGGGCGCAGCGGACTCAGCAGTAGATATCTACAAGAGATCTGCATGAGGAGACTCCACCCACCCCAAAAGTGGACATCGTACTGCGACTGCAGAAAGGAGTCTGCTAGTCATGATTGCCCTCCCGACTTTGAGAAGGTCAGTGTGTGTAGAATACGTTAAACGTATCACCTGAGAAAGTCGTGTAAGAAGTGAGAGAAACTTCTTTCAACGTATTGTTCAACTAGCATCGATAAGCATAGCCAGCGCAGTTTAGTGGTGTGAAAGCAACACGATGGCTGTCAGCATGCCTAAAGGCAAACGTCAAAGTCTAATGGATATAGTTCATAGCAGAACAGTTGTAACGTCGAAGAACTGTGTTGAAATTGTGACATTCACACTGCTCTAGCACACTACAAGTTCCGACTTTGTCAGATTGTTCCTGCATGTGCCAAGATTACTGCATCGCGAACAGACTAGCTGTACTTAACCTTGTGAATAGTTTTCAAGGATTATGAGGACCTCTCGTGGCATGTGTGTCTGTGTGAGCACTGTGTGTTAGTGCAAGTGTGGTATGCTAGTGTTCGTTTGGACTGTCGCGGGTTTTTGATGTGAAGATTGCCGGGACATTTCCAGAAAAAAGGGAGACTTAATAATATAGGGGTACCATAAACTTTTCTTTGTTGATGTATGACTGACGTAGGTACGTGCACGAATGTTGACGCCAGTGTGTGAGTGTGAAAGTTAATGTTATTAACGTATGTCGACGTGTCAATTTCAGTGGAATATCGTACTTTTCTATCCGGGTACTATAGTTATATGTAAATTCTGTTAGTTTTGGGTTATTGACAGTTGCGGGCTTTGAGCTATATGGTGGCTCCGAGCTAAAACGAAACTGGGAAATTTAAATAGACAACGAAGCGTAGCCATTATTGTTGACTTAAATAAGGTGACAGCAATTTAATGGTGTAAAAGTCGCATTTACCGCAGGTATATGTATGTAAGCAGGGATTGTGCGTCAAGCCAAAGTCGAATACAAATCGATCAGAATAAGAGTATAAGTGCATCCCCAGTTATATAGTTCTTGTATAACTATGGTAGGTATGTTTTTTGAAAACATTTAGCGAGAAAATCAGTTGAATGTGATGTTGCATATAATGTTTTTTTTAAGTAGACTGCATAAAACAGATGCCAGAGAGAGAAGAGAAACACACGTAACGATCGACTTTAATCGCCAAACTGTGGGAATCGTGCCCTTTTTCTCTGCCAAAGGCAAATGGTATCTCGTTCCTCATTATTCTATGCGCAAATGAAGTGAGTTTGCAAAAATGCGAGGTGCACTAGGTATAGTGACGTCAGAGCCCATGCAGCTCTGGCGGTAGGTGCTGTTACTTCACTACCTAATCCCACTTGGCGTTCTTGAGTCTATAAAACTTGCGGAAAGTAATTCTAGGTGTAACCAAATAATATACAGAGTGGCTAATGCCATTGAAAGCTCCACAAAAAAAGACATTTTAAACACTGGGGGCGTGCTTTCGGGGCGTTGAGGAGTGTTTTGTAGGGGAGGGAATCAAACTTTCCAAAGGGATTGGTTTGTCACGGGAATTATTTCCCTTGGATTGCTACGACTGATGCCTCCGGGCACTGACTTTCATTACGTATATGCATAGGTCTCTAGTCCGGCCTACTCCAGACGATATGATCCAATCTGTGCCAAATAAAATCGCGTTATATGTATAAAGTTAGGATGCTTAACGCGTGTATGTCTTTAGTCCACTCGAGTGAGTCCGGCTTTACAATTCTTGTGGACTTCTGTATACCCGACATTTAAGTTAGATAAAATAAAGTTTGTTTGTCCACAGACGGCAGTGTAGAATCCGGCATAATTATCGTCTTTAAGGAGTGTGGCGGAGGGTGATCAAGAGACTGGCCTTCTTTTGCACACAGTTCATCATAAGAAACGTGTCGCACGAACGACTGGTTCCAGATTTTTTAAAAGTACCTGTGCACTTAGTAGCTAATCAACCATGATGACAAAAGGGGAGAAAACCCTCAAGACGGCGTGATAACTCGCATTACCCCATCCCCTCGCCCTCTCGATCCGCCACTGACAAATGCTCTCCTCTTGGCAGGTGCGCACACAGGCTGGATGGAAGAGGTGGCTAGAGAAAATTTCTTGTTCAGCTGTCCACTGCAGCAAAGTTTGTCACAGTGTCTTTGCAAGGTAGGGGGCATCATGTCTCACATCTCCCCCTTTTGATACCTGCGCCTCTCGTGCAGGTGTACGTGTCAGGGGCGGATTATGGTTCTCTTGAGGGGTAGGGGTGGGGGGTCCAAGAACATGATAAAAGTCAGTATACACCTGAGCGGCAGTATATGACTGGTCGACTGTGCTGTGCATGCCCGCAGACTTTGTGTCGCAATTCCATCTTATATAAAGGACCCTACCTCCCAAAAACTTTCCTCAATCATGTTGTTTCTCTCTTTTGTTGTTGGGGGGGGGGCACTGCTGGGGGGCATGGCCCTCCTCCTCCCCCCTCCACCATAATCCGCCCCTGCTTGTTAACGTGTAGATAGTGGATGGTGAAATGAAAGCGATAGACTGAGGGAACCGACCTGCTAAGGTTCGAGGAAACTGGGAGGCTGGGGGTAGGTAACTTTTAAGTACCAATTATAATGGCCACCCGAGGATGTAAGCTGTTAGATAAAATTCTGATTTTATGTCACTATGGCACTCATGTTTTCTCTTCTCCTGTGAGGCCTACCTTGAGATGAGACAGTGCGCTCCCCTGCTGCTCAATGTGCAACATTCAGATATGAACAGCAGTGTGTCGCGTGTCTTAGGCGACAGCACCGACGATAGCATCAAGCGAATTTCGTCTTTTCTGTACAAAGCCTTTACGGTTCGAAACCCCTATGCCAAATGAATAGATAGCTTGTGACCGTCAAAATCTTATGGAAATCACTGATTGTTACCATTTTGATTAAACTTCCAAGGACTGGAGTACCATTAGTGGGCTCTGTTTGTACATGTACAAATACATACATTGTACATATCCGTATGTGTGCTTAACAGCCACACCTTGTAAAAGAGCTCCTGTGTTTAAATGGGAGCTTGTCTGGTAGTTTGTTCATGTAGTCAGCTATATAACAATGTATCTATCAACGCTGTATGTGTCTGCTACTGACCTGGCGATTTCTTTGTATTTGTTACCACCTCCTTGATGTGACCTAAAGGTGGAATCAATAAACTTCAAGTTCAAGTTCAAGTTATCACACTCATGTGCAGTGGAGTTTACAAGTTCCATTACCTCTCAGTGACTCGCTTAATTGTCGCTTCTTCACACGACACCCGGGCATGCGCCTGCTCCACAGAATAAGGAAAATGATTTCTTCAGCTAAGCACTAAAGAACCTATTGCCAGCATTACCAATATATTAGTAATAATAGATTTAAAACCCGCTTGACCTTTGCAGTGGAATTTTGAAGCGTAATAGAATACATATGGAACAGAGAATTTTAAAAAATATTTACTGTGCGTGAAAATTGCTTTTCTTTTTGCGTAAAACGCACAGTGTTGAAAAAATAACATTCAGAACGAGAGAGTGAAACGAGAAGCCGGGTCTGGTGCGTGTCTGCTGGAATGTGAATGACAAAAAGAGGAAGAAAGAAAGAGCACGTGCGGCAATAATAAAGATCTCCACAACATAGATAAGATATGTCTTCCTAATGCCGACTTATTAAATGCCTGCAGAGTAGGTATGTATACACACCACGAAAAGACGGCGACAAGTAGACTGTTTGCTGTGTTCTCACTGCATAGGAAGAAAAAAATCAGTAGGCTTCCAACCATCCATGCTCTCTCGCCTTTTATTTTGTCTAACGTGGGGCTTGTGTGTGTCAGTTAAATTATATCTAATATCGACCTTGTGTGTCCTTTTAGTTAAACCTTACGGGGGCTTGTATGTGTCAGTTCAGTGTATGTCAGTAGGGTTATGCTGAACTTCGGGCTGGTATGCATCAGCTTAGTATGCTTAATATAGGCCTGGTTTACGTCAGTTCAGTTATGTCTAACGTGGGGCTTGTATGTGTCGGTTGCGTGTCACTTTAGTTATGTCATCTAAGTGGGGGTTGCATGTGTCACTTTAGTTATGTCGTCTAACGTGGGTGTTGCATGTGTCACTTTAGTTATGTCGTCTAACGTGGGGGTTGCATGTGTCACTTTAGTTGTGTTGTCTACATTGGGGGTTGCATATGTCACTTTAGTTGTCGTCTAACGTGGGGGTTGCATATGTCACTTTAGTTATGTCGTCTAACGTGGGGTTGCATATGTCACTTTAGTTGTCGTCTAACGTTGGGGTTGCATGTGTCACTTTAGTTATGTCGTCTAACGTTGGGGTTGCATATGTCACTTTAGTTATGTCGTCTAACGTGGGCTTGAGTGTCAGTTATGGCAAACGAGAACTTGTATGCGTTATCTTATAAAGGTGAACACTGTGATGTCAGAAGACAACAAATACGTAGCCATTTGAGAACACGAACACCGACATGCGATACTGTCTTGCAGATGCGTTAACCCCTTCAAGACTATAATCTTCTGACAGATACAAAAAAGTGCATTTTAATTACCCCAAATTGCTATAACTCAATAGCTGAAACATCTGAGGCTTTTCTTCTGGTGCGCAAGTATTGACCTGTTGTTACAGCAAGTAAATACTTTAGCAAGCGTCCCCCACACACACACACACCTCCCATCACTACCTACTCTGTCTTAAGTTGGTCTTTCCTTCGTTCCCATCCTCTTCCTTTTGTTTCATTTTATTTTGGTTTATGCTTTTTTTCTCCTCTCTTCTTCTCCATCTTTTTTCTTCTCTTCTCCTTCCTCTCATCCTCATCTATCTCTTTCTTATCATCTTCTCTTCATCTCTCATCCCATTGTTGTTCTTTCTTTTTTTTCTTCTTCTTTTTCGTTTTTCTTCTCCTCCATTCTATTTCTTTCTTTCTTCTTCCTGTCTTTCTCCTTTTCTTCTCCATCTCCTCACCTCCTTCTCGTCTGTTATCTTTCTGCTGTATTACGCCTTCTTTTGTTCGTTTTTACATGGGTACACTCGCAGGGTGTAGTCTATCCAGATATTTCACTAACTTCCTGGACACGATGTGTTTGTGCGCACGAATCTCTATCAAAATAAAAAAAGGGGGGGGGGCGACAGCCGTGAAAGCCTGGTAGGGCTGGTCACTGATGGCGTTACAGAGACTGTTGTTTACTTACTATGGAGTTGCGTGTGCACACGTCGGTCGGCAAACTTGAGTTTCGGCTTGACGCCGTACCTGGCCAGATTAGGTGTCACAGGTCCCGTGGTAAGGGGTGCATTGAATGTAACGCACGACTCCATCCGAGTCTGCTGGAATCTTCGTGGGCTGTTGTAGCGAAACTGCGCTCGAGTGCTTGCGTTTGTGTCTGTGAATTTGTATTTATGGGGGACTAAATCGTTCCTTGTGTCTTTTGGGTGCGTGGGTGTTAGGAATAGAACAGGAAAGAGAGATATAGAGAGAGGGAGTGTGTATGTGTGTGTCCCCGGGATAATCAGCCACTCATCCAGCCGTCCATCCACCCTACCGACATCCATCATTCGAACCGTTCCTTTTCATCCAGACATCAGTCTTTCCATCTGTTACCAATCATTGAACGTCATTTTTCTTTTTTCTCTCTCTCTCTCTCTCTCTTACGTTTATCAATACGAGAAAGAAAGATGGACATGGTAGCTTTGTCCGTCGAATTCAGGGAAGTTTGATTTCCAATACTACAACCAGTCGCGTGTAGCTTGTCTGAGAAACACTGCCCCAATTTCGTGTCCAAATATGGTCAAAAGAAACGGTTTTTTTTTTACTACCAAAAGTGAGACCATGTTCAGTGGTTGTTGTTACTAAAATAGTGTCATTGTTTACCGAGCCGTTGTTTCGCGTACGTCCACTTGCCCGTGTGACCACAATGCTGCCTTTCTCCCCGTCTGAGATACAACCGGGCTCCACACAAGCAAGTACTCGTCGGAAAGGGCTGCTGGAACTAAACACAAACGTACTGATCGAAGCGCTTCTTTCATCGACCAGCTTTGCCCTTTGTCGGTATCAGTCAGCGAGTCTTTGTTTCTGTCACTCGCTCACTCTGTCGTTCTTTCTTCGTTTCTTTCTGCTTGCACTTCTTCGTTGTTCATTTCCCTTTACTTTTTTGTGTTTAACTGTTTTTATCTGTCTTTCCTTTCTCTTTTCTTTCTTTCCTCACTTCCTTATTAATTCGCGTAATGAATTGGAATAATAATTATGGAATGTGCACAATTGTACGCATTTTTTGAACAAGGGTTCTAAAAAAATCAGCACTGTATTAATTCACATTATATCTACCGAACTGTTTGCGTGTGAGGATGTGATAAATGTGTGTGTGTGTGTGTGTGTGGGTGCGTGTGTCCTTACTGGAATAATCATCCACTCGTCCAGCCCTCTATCCAGCCCAAAACCATTTACATAATCTCCACCATACTATTTGTTTATTTGCTTATAGGGAATATTTCAAAACAACAACTGTTGATCATCATTCACACATGGAAATGCAAGCTGACAGCTATATGTTCATCTACCGAGCGAGGCATTCAAACTCGCATAACATCCAGCTCTATAACCACACACACAAACATTACCGAATCATAAACAGTCAGTATGCAGGCACATACAGTCGCTAAGGCGTGTCAGGGTAAACACAGCGAGACGCCACCCAGACCGCTTCACAGTCCTCGGTGCAGCTTTCGTCTGACGAAACCGATAGCAGGAACACTTGTACAGGATGAAGACCGGCAGAAACTGCCCAACGTTGGGGTAACGTTCCCTCAAGGGACGTTCGTTGTTTTTTTGTTTTACCTGGCGCTCCTTTTCGTCTTTTGTTATGGTGTTTGTCTGATGTTTATTTCCACAAAGCCTTCTTTCCCGACATTCATTTATGTGATAGTCGTTGAAGTAAGCATTTTCGTTTGACGTGTCTGTATGCGGCGTTCCCTTGTGAGTGTCATGTGACATTTTTACGTTGATTCCTCACGTGGCGCCACTTACGTAAGGAGCCGGTGCATTGCTTTCTGTCACTACGTCCTGCATTTCAGTGTGTTCCCTTACGTAACATTCCGATACGTACAAGTTCCATCGAAGAGGGCCAGACACTCGAAGCGACACAGGTCAGCTGACGACCTCAGAATGCGTGAGGCGCGAAAAAGGTGCGCACGTGAGGTCAAGTCAGGTCACACTCCGTGTTTGCTATCGTCGCTGGAGCCGCCAGCAGGAGCTGTCCGCAGAAGTGCTCCTCGGAGCCGGGTGACTTGCAGTCGAGTCAATAACAGCCTCGGGGCCTGCAAGACTGGGTCGTAAATATTCGATAAGGCAACCGATGAGTCATGTAAGGAGTTCTCTTTGCACCTCCCGCCGTGGAAGATTGTCCTCTAGGCAGACTGGTCCGGCAAGCTATCGAAACTTCCAAGCGGACGTGCATCTTATTGTAAGGCGTGCGTCTGGACTAGGAGCCCAGCTTTCCATTAAGGACCAAGGGGAAATTAATGAAGCTTTCAATGACATCGAGAGGAGCGTTTCAAAGAGAAAAAAGAAAGAAAAATCTGGTTCATGGGGACTTTCTGAAATATACGATAGAAAAATTAATATGGGTTTAAGTTAGAGATTGTGATGGAAAGATATCGGGGTGAGTTGACTGGTACCCATGCACGAAAATAAGTCGAAAAAAGAATGATAGGAAAAGTTAATCTGTAAGAGGTTACAAAATGACAGTGTAGTGTACGTAGGAAAGAAAGCGTAAGTATGATCTTGGAGTCTAAGAAGTAATAGAGGAATAACCAGCGGTCCTTCTTTCCTTTCTGTTTTTTCTTTCTTTCTTTCTTTCTTTCTTTCTTTCTTTCTTTCTTTCTTTCTTTAACTTTTTATGAAAGTATACAATAAACGAGGGTTTTCTTTTATTCATTTCATAGTCAAACGATGTCATGATACAGGATAGTGGGCATGCATGATTACGCGCGGCCAAGCACACAAACATACGCAAGCATTCACATTCGTATGTGTATACGTGTGGGCGGTGTGAATCTTCAGGTGCGAGCAGTTGTATTTCAATTCCTCGTCTTTTTTTCTATTTTTCTTTTCTTGTGTCCAGCCACCTTGAACGACAATTGAGTGTATAATGTTGTAAATGCGTCGTGCACGTATGCATGCTCTTATATAGACTATAGATCAAACAACAAAATCGGTCTGCACTACCTCATACTGGCAGCGTATATTGTGGTACAGGAATCCCATGCAATGTTTACTGGAAAACAAATTAAAATTTTTGTCGGCAAAACAGGTTCGTACATCGAACAACAGGTTCGTTGCTTATGATTCCGTGACCAGGAAGAATTTGTTCTGCAAAGAGCAGGGCTGTCCACGACCGTTAACTTCTAGCGTCCGTTAGAAGCGGGGTGAGGGGCGGCCGGGGGTGGGGTGGTTGAGGGAACTGAAAGCAAGGGTGGGGCAGCAGGGAAAAGTTATGAACACGAAGAGTTGAATATCTCCAGGGGTATATGGTTCAAGCAAAGGCATGTCCTGAGGTGGGGGCTGGGGGAAGATGTGTCTTCAGTTAGATCGTATTGTCTGCGTGTCAGGTGGGGGTGGGGGTGGTGGTGGGTCAGAGAATCTGAAGAAGAAGATGGCGTGTTTCAGACAGGCTAGGGTATCACGGTTCACCTATTGATCCGGGCAGAGATGTGCAGACACGCACAGGGAGATTGCGAACTGAAATCTTGAAGACTGGATTGCTCGGACTAGATCGCTATCAGCAAAAAGTGGGGTGGGGGTGGCGTGTACGGCGATAGCTGAGAAGGGTAGTGGAGGGGAGGTAATTTGCGGAAGGCAATCATTGGGCAAAGGGAGATTATTGGTGGAAGATGAAGGAAACAGACGGCAAAGCTTAAAAAAAGACGAATAAAAGAAACAAAGACTTTGAAGGAAAAGAAAAAAAAACTAGACTGAATTGCGTGCCAAGGGAGGGTTTCCATGTTATACGTGAGGTATAAAGGACATGCATGGGCCGATGAGCCTGAAGACGCCCTGTCTGGATGTATCAGCACAGAAAATCGATAACCACCCGGATGGCCACCCGGTTTTTGAAGCGTGACGTGTTTCCTGCCAGGACTCTCCCGGCAATGTTAACCGTGCATCTTTTGGCTCCCGTTGGCAAAGGGTCGTCGGGAAGGGGGGTGGTTGCAGAGAGGGCGGAGAGCAGAAGGGTGCTTGCGACGGGAACTGGAGAGGGATTCTGTTCTGACCTGTCGCCTGCCAGCAGGGCAAAGGCAAGGACAGCGAGACACAGCCCAGGACAGCAGCCCCTTTCATCCAGAGAACCATCTTCGGTGCCACGTGCAGAGAATCACTGAAGAACACTCAAGTGCTACTTCGTCTTTCATCTGAAAATCGCCAGGGTTGTTGATAGGCGAGCTGAAGGGTGACAGGACTATCGATCGATCGATGAATCGATCCAGTAACGTGAGCTGGGGTGCATGATTGATTTTCCTTGCCCTATCATGTAGCTGTACGGGAGGCGAAATGTTTCCCCAAACTGATTTCTGCCCTAGCCCGGGCGCGCATGCGCATGTCAGTTGGTAACCACAACAACAGATAACTATAGGCCAATCCATGACCGCTACACAGCTTAACTTCTTATATTTACAGTGAAGAGACCAATTTGTGGTGATTCATAGCCGAGTTGGTAAAGAAATTGGATGACACGGTTATGTCGCAGGTTCGAAACCCATATTACCGGGTAAGGGGTAGAGTTAGAGTGTGGTATTAGGTAAGGCTTCTTCGCATGCGTGTCCGGGCTGGGGCAGAACTCAGTTGGGAAACATAATTTCGCGTACAGCAGTCGGTTGGCGTCTGCAAGTGACGGAGTCTGTTATGGATGGAATGGAAATTACACATTGCACCTACGCTTCCATTCTCGCACGAAGAGTCTGGGTTTCTCGCTCTGTCTCGCTCTTTCTCGCTCCTCTGTTTCTTGCTAGGATTATGCTCCTGTCGTACATTATTTATCACCCGAAAGATCGTTTACATCATCTATCAACAGAACGATCAACCGTACTTGTATCAGCAGACATTCATGTTAGATTTCGCGTGGGTGCAGAGGTGGCAGTTAAAAGAAAAAATTACCGATGTTTAAGATTTGGATTTTTATCCCATTTTCCTTTCCATTTTCGTGCAGCATTTTGCATCACGGCTTCCATTCAAAGGTGGTGTTGATGCAGTCTACTGACAGCCCCTGCCCCCAGGAGAAGTCTGTGCTGCCCGTTGCAAAGCGCTATGCATATTATTTAAGCTTACTACTGTAGCCCAGTTTCCCCGGCGAGCAACGTGTGCTTTACAAAGAAAAGATTAAGAAAGGAAAAAGAAACAATAACAGAAAAAATAGAAAAGAAAACAATAAAATTCCAAAAGATAAACATATCATCAAAAACATTAATACGCATTAACGCATCGATGATACGTGGACTTTAGTAGACATATAACAATTACAACAATATGCAGACATTCTCGCTCGCGCGCGAACACGTGTATGTGTGGGGAGGGGGGAAGGGGGATCGTGCGTGCGTGAATCCATGCATTCTTGAGGCGTTCACTAGGTCCTACAGCCCTCGGTGTTCAGTTTGATTTCCTGGTTTGCTTATGTCCCCTTCTTCCTCTCCATTTTTATTCATTTCTGCCCAAACTCCCTTCCCCGTCCTCCTCACCAATTTCCTTCCGAGAGATGAAATTGTTTCTCTGATTACTTTTTTTGTTGTCTAGCGCATTGCTGCAACAAAGACAGAACTACAAAAAATACTTAGTTAATGGGGTTTTTTGCCCACGTCCTTGGTTTTTTTGACACCAAGAGAGAACTGAAGAGTTGTTTGACTTCAAGAGAGAGCTAACGGTTGGTTTGACGCTAAGAGAGAGCTGAAAATTTGTTGGACGTCAAGAGAGAGCTGAAGAGTTGTTTGATGTCAAGAGAGAGCTGAAGAGTTGTTAAAACCCAAATATCAAAAGTGTTAGTTACCCTCAGTAGTTCCAACAGATTTCTTCCAAGTTCCACACAGCGATTTTCGATGAAACGTTACGGGGATCTTCAAAATGAAAACTAAAGGTAAAATTTGTCCAGTGACCTTTTAGGTCACGGTCATGTACAAGTTGGTTGGGGGGAGGGGGAGGGGAATTTTGGGTGTTTCAGACCACTTCTTTTATAATGGAGCCACCCTGTGAGGGTAGCGCCCACACGTCTCCACTTCCTGGCTGCCTTACCTTCCCTAGCCTTTGTGAGGGGTACCCATTCGCATCCGGGTGAACAGCGCGGGGTTGGGCTGGGGACAAGTGACTTGCTGTCCCCCAACTGAAAGGTCTGGCATGGATTGTTTTGAGTGGATAAAGAAGATAATCCAATCCAAATACTCTATTAGAGGCACATTAAAACTATAATTATCAATATGCAAAGTACTAAATTCGGTGTTAAGATGTTAATACACGATTGAGTAAATGTCTTTTGACGTGTAGCGAGGGGAAAGTCAAATGGCCGCAACAGCTATAAATAAGGCTGTTGTAAAAGGAAAGTAATGCAAAGCATGTGTTTATATATATTAGTGTATTCATCTTCTTTCTTTTGTCTACCATACAGGTAGCCTGTGTGTGTGTGTATATATATATATATATGGGGGGTAGCAGCAGGGCGGCGGGGGGGGGAATATTGCCTTTTCATATTTCAACTTCCGGGTGGATACTGTCTTCTCCCCCCAACACTGGCTTAGAGGGGTGGTGTAACAACACCCATCTGTAACCCGGATGGGAACCTGTAATAGCAATCGTGTTAGTAACGGCTGTCTAGGCGGTCAATTAGCCAATATCAAATATTAAACACATCATCTGCGCACCAACGTGTGTGTCTCGTGCCGATGTGCATGCAATGCCTTTCTTAACCGGCCGAATGTGTGTCCTAGTTCGCCGAACCCGGCACTTAACACCCAGACTGTAATTATCCTTGTCGGCTCTCCGTGCAGACAACTCTGTGCTCTTCACGACCCATTACCCTCTTTTTCGCACGCACTGTACCTGGCATTTGTTCCCCAATCCTACCACTCTCCCCCATCCAGCATGCCAGTCTACCCCCCTGGAATCCCCATTTACAGGCGTAGCTGGGTACTGAAGGATAACGGCTCGGGTGAACGGTAAAGAATGACAGGGGGAACTGAGAACCGCTAGCTTTGCAGAGATCATTTTTGTTCTTCCTTGTCGCTTTTTTTACATAACCTTTTGACGTTTTACAGGCCGCCGTTACACACTGAATTTTTAATTTTGTTTGAAACATAGAAACATCAGAGGTCGACCAACAATCTAAAAGTTCTAACATGCCCTAATATAAGGAGGGTTTGTGAAATCTATTGAAAGCTTTTCATTGTGACGTAATATTTGGGAGAAATCTTGAAATCGGGTAACTAGGACACATGCAACATCCATTTCCACCGCCGCCACCACCACCGCCACCACCACAACGACAATAACAACTTACAGAATCACCACCACCGTCTGTGCACTAAATGTAAATAGATTCAAATGGTTTCGGGATGTTTATACTGCTAGATTAACTACAAAATGCCATAAAGAGGAGAAAGAATGGCGCTTTCCTGGGACCAGAACCAAGTGTTTTGCAAAAACGAGATCAGAATGAACCCCACTGTTCGAATTTCTGTACCTGTATCTGCACTGACAACTATGCAGGTACTTTGCAACAAAATGTGGCGAATTCACGAGATGAGGGGGGGGGCGGTTGGGATCAACAAATGAACAGATTTATTGTGTGTTTTTATGCATACACAAGATCCAAGTAGAAATGAAGAGATTTAAGTCTTGTCATTTATATGCACGAATTTCTCTGGATCCCTTCTGGATTCAAGTAGACATTACGAATTACGAAGGATCTCATCTGATATGAAATGCAAGTCACACAAATGTCGCAAAGATTCATTTTCTTACAGACAACCGACAGGGATATGTAAAGGGAGAGAAAAGAAAGATCGTTTCCTCTCCTGTGCTCTGGACGTGTAGACATCTCTATTAACGGGGCTTCTACGCACAACTCAAAGAACATGCGAAATTCAGCATTTACATCATACACACGCGTCCATGCGTTTGGCATCTGTTTTTGACACAGAGCCACACATCCTGTAGGGGATAGATCTGGATGCGAAAGAGTGGTAGGCCTAATTTAAATCTTTGTGTTAATTTAAATGAAGGTGTATTCGATATGCCCACCCCACTTCTTACGACCCTCCCAGAATTTCTTATGATAACTCCAACAAGAAGTACTGGCAGCGCTCAACATAACCGTATGCAGACGCATGTGACCAAGGGAGCTTACCGTCCTCAAAAAAGATCTGCCATCCCTTTCTTTATAACGGCGCTATTCTTCACACAGCTAACCCTCGGTACACAACGTGTGCATACAGAGAATCCATGTTAATGTAGTCAGCCCGCTCACTAAGCGTGTGTTGACAACTAGGATTTAAAGACGAACACAACATAGGACAAATACATGAAATCCTCAAGGTGCAAATTATAATTAATACAGAAAAACCTCTTTCTTAGGTAATTTTAGAGGGACAGTGCTTCCACCTAGCGGTGATTTTGCGCTATAGAGGAATGGGCTCCTATTACTATAGGTATGCACTGAAAGAACCACCGCCGTAAGGATCGACAGTGCGGATAGGCAGCTTAATGTCTGGAGGACGGCCGAATGGAATCTGTACAAAGTTTAACTCCAGGAAATACTCACTGGCTGTTGTGGTATTACTCTGTCGTGTGTCTAGGGGTATTGCGTTTATGTTTCCATTAGTCTGCTCGTTAACTAGAGATACAACAACTTAGACATGTGTCAAGAAGGGGGAACCTAACAATGCGATCGCTGCCTAATTTTGTCAGTTTCCATACCGGCTCAAGCCCCCATCCCCTTGTTTGTCACACGCACAACAATAAAAGAGGGCAGCGATAATATACTATTTTATTTATTTTACAGTTACGACATAGAATATTCCACCACACAATGAATAATGCTCCATGTGACATGCCGGGCCGTATCTTAACTTACTGGACTCGACTTCTCCAGAATTACTGAACAAACTTTTATGGTGATCTCGTAAAATGTAGATTAATTGAGCAATCGTCACCAAAACCTTTACTGCCTCAGGTCAATGGTTTCTGCACCAAAGGGTGACGACACTATGAAATAATGTGAATAACTAGAGAAATCTACCGAGGGAAAAGATTCTCATACTCTGACACTTTCGCTCAGTCTCACACAGGCAAAACACTACTAGCTCAAGAGCCCCCACCCTCGTAAAACACACAACTGCAGCAAACCGTTATTCAACATATATTTCAAACACTAACTGGCTCGACAACATCAAATATATCTAGAGATTATTTACAAAGAATAACCGTGCTCTAGTCTAGGGTAAGACGCTGCCTGATTACGTCATACCACGAGGAATCAGACAAGAAGATAATCAAACTCCAGAGGGGAATCAAACTGCAAAACGGCCTATGATCCCGCTCTATACACAAATACAGTAAGTGAACGACAACAGAGCTCCTACTCTCGTCACTACTGAAACCACTACTTCTGCGATACACAATTCCAAAGCTATCCAACAATGAAGCTATGACACTTCCACGACCAGCACTTCCCCTACCTCCTCTTGGCATAGGCCCGGCCTCTAGCTTAACGTCTCCTGTCTCCCGCAGGATAAAACCACCTATCTTAAATCAACCCGAGACCCAGACTCTAAGATAAGTTTATGGTAAGAGCAGTCCTTAACTTATAAGGTGCATCCAGCCGTCACTTACCCGTCTGTTCTTTGATGTGTCGGCGAAATACTTCCAGTGTATTTAGCTTGAGAACTGGGGCTACTCTTCCAACGGCTAAGATGGCGAGGGGTAGAGGTCCGTGGGTTTACACGTGTTCGCTTCTCTTAGTCTTCCAACTTCATCTCCCTGTATGTCCTACTCTATAGCTGATTGTCTATCCCTATATGCCCTCTTTCCCAGCTTAAATAGTATGCGCTCTCACGCCTTAAACTCGATTAAACTGATACTGGCCGGCCTAGAGCAGCTACCCACATTTCGTCCACCTACCAGGTGTCAAGAAAGGGAGGGGCAAACAGGCTTACCTAGGAGTGACAAGTGACAACCTAGGAGTGACATGTGACACTCCACTATACGTCTACCGACACGTTTAGAACAATCACTCCCACTCTCATATATTCACCACAGCAACATGCCATATGTTATCTATCGGGTTATGAATCAACTACCGCACTGATAATCCACATGGGTGAACACAAAGGAAAATCGTTCCCTTTCCGAAGACAATTCGTTTTAGCGGGCTAAAACCAACTCAGAAAATGACGTCACGTCGACGTCTTTACACACAATACTATCGACCCATGACCACCATGAATAACCGTACTTTCGCTAACTTCTACTGGTCCCGATCGGACAACCGACAAATCAACAATTATGAGATATACTTTTCCTTAATTAGTTTACTAATGACGTTCAAGTCTGACAACTATCTCCGAGTTACGCTCGTGTCCTACTTCTCGACACGGTACATACACTCACTTTCACGATGCTGGATAGGATTACTGCAGACGCCACGTCTCTCAGCTCCACAAATTCCAGTAACGGTCGAGTCCCGAGTTCCTTCAGGACTGACGAGAGCACCTTCCTGGTGTCCAAGTCGCGGATGAAGGTCATCTCTTCTGTACTAATTGTGACGATTCTAGTTCACGGTACAGTATCATCTGTCCATCCATTGCCAGCGCGTAACTTCCCGCGATCGGATTCTTCGCGTGACGTCAAATTATAGCGTCACATTTTTATTTATTTGACGTTAACGGCCAGTTCTTGTATCAGACCACTGCACTTTCCAGCCGGACAGGCCGCATCTCTGTACGCTGCGCTGTTAACCGTCACAACGGACGTCCGACAGTAGCTGACCGCTGGAAGTTGCCCAGGCACGCAAGTTCTACATCACCGTGCGGCGAAACTAGTCGTCTGGTAACCATACCACTGTAGTTGCAACGTGTGTGAATGGAATTATGCTTAAGAATTTCCTTTCTACCGAACGTATGCATGTCAGTTGGTTGTGTCGTCTGCTAACGCCTACCTTAAAACACTTAGTGGCTTTGCAATTGTATATGTTACGTGTTGCAAAATTTTATTAGCAAAAAGTTAGACCATTTAGTTGTGAAAGTGTTTGCGCGGACCACTTTTGTCGGGGTCGCTGCGTTAACCGTCGCACGACCGACAAAAGCTCCCGCGCTGATGGTTACAGTTCTGCTGTTTCAGGACTGTTTCGCCATTTCACTGCTTCGCCATTTCACCGTTTCGCCATTTCTCTGTTTCGCTTCTTCTGTTCGCTAAATTCCTGCTTTGCTGTTCCACATTCGCTGTTTCTTCGTACTTCGTTTCCTTCGTCGTCAAGTTCAACGCTTCATCCTTCGTTCGCCGTCACCTTCATCAGCATCTCCAACACTGCACAACCGTCAACACCCCATCTGTCATCGCATCAGGAACATCGACCAGTGTCACCAGCCCGAGCACGCACGCGGACTGTGCCATCTCACGCGTGAGATAAGTCGTGTATTCTGTGCTGACGCAAACGATGTGAACATTTTCACAACACAACAATGACTTAATAAAACATTCACATTAACATTTTCGTCGCCATTCACATCAACTACACGTCACCCATTTATTGTGAGTTAATTAAATGTGGGTTTTCTTCACACAGTCGACTTTTTTGTTGAAAAAAGAGTGTGTGCATCTGGGGTGTGACAGTCGCTTTTGCAGGCTTCTACCTGTTCCACTGTACTTCCGCTGTAAGTGTACAGGCGCACATCCAGGTGCAAAACACGACACATAAAACGTTACACTAACTACTCCAGGAGATCTGGTACTTAGACTCGGCATTCGTCGTCGTCGTCGTCGTCATCGTCGTCGTCGTCATCGTCGTCGTCATCGTCGTCGTCGATGATGATGATGATGATGATGATGATGATGATGATGATGATGATGATGATGATGATGATGATGATGATGATTTGGGAGGGAAAGTGCTTCCACCTCGCGGTGATTTCGCACCGGCATTCGTAGTTGGCGGTCGGCTTCCTTTATGGCCCTGAACTCGGACTTGCAAAAACAAAAACAAAAACAAAAAAACACGAATAGGCTGTCTACCCTCGGCTCTCGCCCGACCATCTCCCTCGCTCCACCGCACTCTCTCCCGACTGGCTGCGAACCGCGGAGACCATAACACTGAGGCCACCCGGGGAAGGGCGGGGGTGGTTTGGCTTCGCCCCCTCGCTCAGCCACCTCCCGCTCCTCAGAGCGAATCGGGTCGAAGGTAACAAGTTGGCCTTCCTTCCGATTGGCTGTGGCA
>SMGT01016082.1:0-13194 GCA_004794575.1 Lanistes nyassanus
CCCATACGGTGGACAAGCAGCCAGCTGCTATGCTGGTTCATATACTTAATTCTGTGACACTGCAGACCATGATTTCAATCAGGTCACAACTGTCCTCGGTTCCTGTGTCCTTTCATTTTCTGTTTGATCGTGAAGCAGGTGGCTGTCACTTGAGTGCTTAGTTAGGGAGTGGTGGAATGTGCAATCATGCTGGATGGTGAAAATGAGATTTGGAGAGATTCAAAATGTGTAGTTTTTAATCGCAAAAGAGGTAACTTAATTAATAGGCATTGCCTCATCTTGTCTATTGCAGGACTCAAAAGTTTAAGCCTGCATATGATAATGAGATGGATGACCAAGCCTCCATAGGCAAGTGATGCTGTCCTAACAATACATATATATATATATCACCATTCAAGTCCTTGCATCTGCTTCTTGGGTTGTCATTGGCTTGTCAGTTATTGATTTCAGAACTTTATTTCCAAAGCTTCTTGCATATGCTGTGAATAAGAAGAAAGGAAAGTTTAAACATTTCCTTTAGTTCACTGTGTATGTTATGTGTTTGTGTGTTTGTTAGCCTGTACTATGCAAGTGGTCATGTAGTCCCACACATTAACTCTTTGGCGACCCCGCAGGCGGATTTCAACCGACGGCCGACTGACAGTAGAGGCTGCGCAGGTTGAAGCCATCCGACAGATTCAAAAATTTGCAGCGAGTTATTTAGCGGTATAAGGGAAGTAAACTTTGTATCGTTGTAAAGCTCTATCATCGCTTGTTTCCCCTGCACTGTCTAAATGAGTTTCGGAAACAGTTTCGGCTTGCCAAACGATGTTAAGTGCAGTGGCTGACCGGTCTACTTCCGTCATTCAAAATGGCAACACGTGCGAAGAGAACCTTTCATCTATCTGCGGCCCTGAGTTTGTGAACTTCAAGGGTGGAATTACGTTTTAATTCAAAGTGGAACCATTCACCAACAGATTCAAAGTGGAATACTCCTGATAACTGGATTTATTTACCTGTGGGAAGTGGTCAAGCAGTGAAACCTCCTTTTGGTTCAATTTTTTTTGTGTGCAAAAAGGGACTACATTTGGCACCAAATAGTAAGTACTATTTAATATTTCTAACTAAAAGTGTTGTTTGCATTGGAATGTAGAAGAATAGATCTTTCTAAACATGTAAACTAGATTAGTGTGCGTGTGGTAGTTTTTAAGGAGTATTTTTTTAAAAAACGTGTAAATCTATGCGGCCTCTATGGTTTCTACATAGGTCTTAGTTGGGTCTCCAAAGAGTTAATGCGTGAGCGAGCTCACCCCTCCCCCGCTGTGCAGTTCAGCTACCTGCCTAGCCTAGCGAAACGGCTAGTATGGGAGACCGTTTTGTCATAAACCTCTCTACTGTCAGGTGAATCGTGACATGCACCCCTCGCAAGATAATATTATACTGTCATTCTATTTTCACTAAAACTTTCTCGATTTTAAAAAAACATAATTCTCAGGGACATTTCTGAAAAGTTTTTTTCTCAGCAACTATAAGCATTTAATTTTCACTTGCTTATGACTAAAGAAATGGTAATACTGACAGAAAATTAATAAGTAAGAAGTAATATAAACTGAGACATTGTGCATCAGCAAAACAATTTGCTTAACTTTGCATGTTATCGCTTCTGATATGCAGATCTACCGAGCAGTGTGCAAGCTGGAAAATCGAAAGGTTATGGTTCCTTTGATGCGTGTTATTGTCGCTATAGATTACCGCATGCAGCTGACATCGATGGGCAAGACATTGATGATGTCACTGTCCGTGTCAGCACACAGCTTTAGTCGTATGTGATTGCCATGTACGATTGAAGTGCAGTTGCCTGTGTACGTCTTGGTCGGTCGGGGCTCCAGAAAGGGAATGTAAAGTATAACACCATCAGCGTAAGTGCACATTCTCCAACACAACAATGCAACCCCGTCTTTTGCTTTTGCGGTCTGTTTCTGCACGAGACGCCTACATAGCTGACACAGATAATTATGGAAGGGCAGATAGTCAAGGACGAGGTCAGGGAGGGGTCACAGTGAATAGAGGTCACAGTGTGAAACACATTGTTTCCAATTAATCTGACATGCACCTCATTTGCGACTGAACATTCAGAGCAATAAAGAACCAAGCAACCAGACTGCTGAAGACTGACCATTACTGTACATTTGCATACTTCAGGTAAACACGTCTGTTGCTGGGGTAATTAACTATAAATAGATTACTTCTGACCTTTTCTCCGCCTATAAAGAACCGAAACCGAAAGAGAAAGAAGGAATTTCCGAGCAGGGACCTTTTCAGTATTTTTCCGGGAAAGAGGCCTATTCAGTTTGCTGTTCAGTTCACATCGACATACGGGCCAAAGAAAATCCATTTTGCTCACACCTCTTTAGATGCGGATGCCTTAACGGTTATATCACTGAGGCGATTTAATTTATGTACAGCATGGTGAAAGATAATGATTAATGTGATCAAATCCTTGACAGTTGGCGCTGGGAAATTTCTAAGCCGAGATAAAAGGAAGACACGAGTAAAGCTGGTTTCCTGAGCTGGGTTGAATAAGTTTTCGTATTTTTGAAATATCATAATCCTTATATTTGTTGAAAATAGGATCAACAGTGTAAATTTATGCCTTCGTTAAAACGCATGCCACCGGAAACAGTAAAAGGAAAGTGAAAATAGACAAAGCAAGTTACGTGTGCGCGTGTGCGTTTGGGTGATTAGTTTCGTTCAACAGGCTCCGCAATGCCTGAAAAAGGGAAGCTGTTCTGTATTGTTCTATATGATGCTGTTCTGCACAGTTCTATACGATACTGTTCTGCACAGTTCTATATGATACTCTTCTGCACAGTTCTGTACTTCTTTTATCTGTAGAATGTAGATAAACAGAAATGAATGCATCTATGATTCCTTTTTTGACTCAGTGCTTCCTTCTTCCATTTAAAAATGTGATGATAACACTGAGTGGTAGGGTCTTTTCCCATCGCGAATATATTGGTTCCTAGCGTGCGTTTGTACTTTTACGAACGATGCACTACGTTGGCTTCTCACTGTGACGTGACCTTGGATTGATGTGTATGAGGTTCCCAACTGGTCTCCTGTCGACGTGTTAACAAAAAGTAGCGTCACGTTTTCCAGGAATTGGGAGCCCACGGAATATTCAGCTGAACAGGTGAGACAAGTTAGACAGGTTTCCCCCGGCATTCGCGCACAGTCCTCAGCTAGTCCACCATCGTTGGCACCACACATATCTTACAGAGGTAAAGTTGCTCCTTTAATTTTTTTTTAGGTCGCAGGGCAGTGGGGTTGTATGAGACCACCACTGTTCTGTCTGCCTGTCCGCACTGACCATCTTACTGCAGCCATCAGTAAGATCATTAGTCTGGTGGTTCTTTCGATGCATAGTTTAGTGATAGGACCCCCATCCCCATAGTGCGAAATCACCGCGAGGTGGAAGCACTGTCCCTCTAAATAACCACCAACCACGTTTGTAAGATGGGCTTTCCAACGATTGTGCTTAATGACTGCTTAAACGGTCAATTAATTAATCGGTTCATGATGAAATATTTGGTGTTCAACCTTTTCTTTGGTGAGTTTATTTATCTTTTCTTTTGATTGGTATTTATGTTGTTGTAACACAAGTCGTGAGCAACTTATAAGTTGAATTCAGGACAGAAAGCTTTTCATAATTTTTTCGTGGACATAATTTAGATTTTGCCAGATTTTCACGGGAATGCCAGAATGAAGTCTTTAACTACTGTTCTGTTATCTACTCTTTGAAGTTTTAGGGTTTTATTTGCATTATTTCCTTCTGTTTTCTTTTTTCTTTCTTTTTTTCTTTCTTCCTTCCTTCGATAAAAGGTCCCAAATAAAGCAGATACATTTTCGGGTCACTTTTTGGGTATTTCTGCAGGTGAATAAACTGCTTCTGCCTTAATAACAACAGGAATGGCAAATAATTAGCTCAGTGCCTGTCACGAACAAGAGCTATAAAAGTATAAATACGTATACAAAAATATCTTCACAACACTATCTAACCATCAGTCTGTACTCTATGTGAATCCAACTGGAATACGGGGTTGTTTTTTTTCAATAATCCAAGTCCTTTGATCATTCACTTTTTCTCAGTGCGATGGATACCAACTGTTCAGTTATTGAGTAAATCAGTAACTTTACAATCCCTTTGTGCAGTCGAAAGACTGTTTCAACTGACAGGAAAACAACCAACTATCCCGGACCCTGACATATACATCACAGCTCCTACACCTGACGAGGGCGCTTAGCGTCTGCAAAGCGTGGCTTTATCTACTCACATTAGCTAGGTAAACGGCCTTTTAACGTAATTATCTTTAGATAACTCCAACAAAGATACTGGCAGCGCTCACACATAGCCGTATGCAGACACCTGTGTCCAAAGGGAGCTTACACGTAGCAAAGAGAGGGCCGAAAGAAAGGAACTTGGCAGATCTGCCAAGTTCCTTTCTTTCGGCCCTCTCTTTGCTACGTGTTTAGGTACGGTAAGCTCCCTTTGAACACGGGCGTCTGCATACGCTATGTGTGAGCGCTGCCAGTATCTTTGTTGGAGTTATCTTTCGATAATTTAAGCGCTTTGTCCTCATTTGTTTCATAGTAATTTCCTTTATTTCCTTCTCACTCTATTTAACTTTCCCTTAACACTAACAGGAAGAGCAGAGAGCACCCTATTCATCACATATTTTCATGTTTTTATAGATATATCCTTTCATTTGTTGTTGTAAACAACTGTAGATGTAACAAACACAAATTTTGGTGTCCGCCGCAAGTACGCCGGCTAGCTGCTGCTGGTCCGGACAATGCCCCCGACGCGGCCCACCCCCACCCGATAAAAGTGGGGTACGGACCGGACAAAGGGCAGCGAGTTAGGGATAGGCGAAGAAACTCCAGTCAGCGGGCAGCAGCAGCAGTGGCGGCTCTGAATAAATGTAGAGAGCTTTGACGAAAACCTGCCTTTGTTGGGAGAGAGAGAAGGAAGTTTACGGAGCGAACCCGCTCCATCACATTTCTTTCATTGTAATGATTGGGTGATGGGGGCTGAAACCGCTGGACCCTCACCCTCGGATCCGCCCCTGAAATTCAAGTCACAGCTGCAACAAACCAGTCGAATCTACGAATCATTACCTTAGAAATAGGAATTTGACTGTATGTGAAGGGTTTCACAAATGCATCACACTCCTCGTGTTAATGTGCCCCTTATGAATTCCACATGGTGTTGTTGGGGGGGGCGGGTTTGGGGGAAGGGGCTACGCTGTCTCAGCGGTCCACATGATGTGAAGCCTGTAGTTTTATAAATGCACGAAAAAGAAATGGGACAGTCAGTCTAATCCATTCCATGCAGTAGAGCGTGCAAGAGGTGATACTTGATTACATGTTTCACTTCCTGTCGGCCTCTGTACAAACCTAGGGAGTTAACGCCAGGCGCTAGGAAACAGTATAGCGACTGCCTTTGTCACCAGCCCCCCCCCCCCCCACCACCACCACCACCACCACCACCTCCCGGAACGGGAAAATTAATAACCAAAGCCGGTCAAACCCTGTTCTGTCTTTCTCCATAAACTGTATCCGGTCTTCGCGGAAAAACTATTTTCAGAGTTATCGCGGCTTTTTCTTCCCTCCTTCTACCTCCACACACAATCCACCCCCACCCCACTGTACTTGCACCCGTCTTTGCTGACGGGTTCAAGTGTTTCAGGTTTTTAAAAAAACCGGGACTATCGAATTTCCTGCATGCATTGGAGCCACCATGTTGCCAGGCTTTACGAGAATAAAATGACTTTTGATGACAAAGGCGGATAGCTGTCTAGAGGGTTTTTCCAACAGTCTGGTAAAGATAACGAAGACGGATAACTGTCTAGATGTTTTTTCAACAGTCTGGTACATAGCTCATTGAAAGCAAGTTATACAGTCCGTGAAATGCGTAATTCTTCCTAAACTTTTCTCACAGTTGTCGTTATAGTCAAAACTATTATATCTTTTAAGAGTAACGTTGACATCTGTATTGTTAAATAATAATCTTAAGACATCGTGGACAAGACGCCCCATTTAAGGAAGAAATTAAATTTCTTTTACCATAGAGAATCGAAATAGATGCCAAACATCAAGGCCTGCAAGCTAAAAAATTCCACAATCTCTCCTCTAAAGAAATAACCAAACGAATAAATAAGGTTAAAAAACAAATATATATTTTGGCCTTCTTGTCCCACACCAGGGGCAAAACGCCTCACAGTGCAGGCCAAAACGCCCAGTGTCCTACACTGCAAGGCGTTTGGCATTTTGACTGTTAAAATAAAAGAAAATCGAAAACTTAAATCCAGATGAAACGTGGCTGTGCTAAATGACTAAAAGGACCAACACACTAAAGACTGCATAGCTTTCTTTATTCATTATCACTGGTATGCGTTCGCTGTGTCCAGTAAGGGGACGTTGGATAGATAGTCAATCATCTGAATCATCTGATTCACAGTTAGGGCAGAAAAGCTGAGTAATTCTGGGATGCGGTCCTCGTGAGCCCAAGAAGGCAAAGCTTGCACTGTGTCCACACCTCTCTTGGTCTAGTGCGGCTATAGAGCTCACAACAAATGAGGCAGGGACAGTCTTCTTCCTCATTGGTTGAATTCTCTTTCTTGAACACCTTTCTCTTTTTCTTCTTTCTAGACTTTGCTTTTCTGAATGTCATGTAGTTTCGTCATACCCTTAATTTTGTCGTATCTTTCAGCAAGTGCAGATTTCTAAGATGATGAGCTCAGTATTGCCCCAAACTCTGTGTTTATTTATCTTGGCGTCTTAAATTGCGTTTGGGGACTTGGGATACGCCTTGAATATTTCCCCAGTGCTTGGACTGGATGTTGAAGCGAAGGGCTTAGTGTTTGACTACTGCTCGGGAACTGCAGTTGGAATGACTAATACCTCTAGAGGTGAAGATGATGGGCATGACGCCTCTGGAGGTGAAGATACAATGGACTATGCATTTTGAACTGAGGACACAACACATGATGCCTCTGGGGACTGGAATAAAATAAAGCAGATGATGTATCTCCAAATACAGTTTCGGCCTCTACCATTCTTAAGGAATGTTGTCCTTTCTTGTCTTGTACTCGCTTGTGGTGCCCAGCATCTTCCCCAGCACTTGTGAACTGAACTATCAGGGAATCTGGGGGCGTGTCTTCTCCATAACCTTACATCACCAGGCTGTCGCTTTTCGGAACAACAATTTGTCTTTTGTGAACCTTGCCGATTGCAATGATTTCACTGGTCAACACTGAAATCGTTACTGACTTAAAAAGGTCATAATCTGTAGTATCTTCGAATCCTGGTGTGGCAAAGGAATATTTCCTGGAGTTAAACATTGTGCAAACTCCATCAGCCATTTCTCCGCACATTAAACTGTCTGCTCGCACTGACCATCTTACTGCAGCCATCAGTCTGGTGGTTCTTTCAGTGCATATCTTAGTAATAGGAGCCCATCCCCATAGTGCGAAATCACCGCGAGGTGGAAGCACTGTCTCTCTAAATAACCACCACCACCGTATCTTGGCGTGCTGACCATGAAAATTTTTTTATTGGCTCTATTTTTGAAGATATTTCATATAGTTCATTTTCATTTTCAACCACTCTGTCTGTGTGAGACTTTGACATCTCTTGTAGATCCATACTTTAACATTATTTTGTGGGAAATTACTCGAGACAGTAGGGTAGCGATAACCTTTGAGAACCTAGTGAATAGCACGTTGTTAGGACAGTGATTGTTTAGGAGATTGTTTAGATGAAAGAGTTGAGCTTTGTGTGAGGACAGAAAACGTGGTTAGTTGTTTGAATTAGTGTAGATGAGAACAAGGAGAACCGTAAGTTAGTGAATCAGCTGGTTTACACGTGCGGTGATTGAGAAAATAATAAATGCGTATCAGAGAGCGAGTGCGAGTGTAATAAATACGGCCGGGTCCTTTTTAGAAAAACTGCTACGTCTCGTTGTCTTGTGTTTGTTCGGAGTCGTGCGCAAGAAGAACACGCCCACACATCCCTGGGTCGCTTGACGAGAGAAAGGTGGGTGGCCGAGTGGTGTGCGACAATGTCATTAAACGTCTCTCACGCCCCCCCCCCCTTCTTTTTCTCTCCTTTTCTTCTTTCGTACTTCAGTATGCAAGCACTTGAAACACTCTCCACGTATGCTGAAAGTTGGATCTTGAGTGCAAATTTATCGCTTCTCTTAACTGCATGCCACCCGTGTGTGCATGTCCAGGTAGAACAGGACTTGCCACACACCAGGTTACATCTTTTTCTCGGAAATTCTTCTTTTTATCTGCCCCCAAGTGTTTGAGTGTTTGTTCTTCCTTTCGCAAACCAGTGTACGAGCAACATTCCCTTGTAATATCACGGAACTTTTGAACCGTCAGCAGCAAACTAGCATATTGAAGCAAACTTGTACAAAATCAGTAACATTATTTCATGAGACGTTTTTAATGCCGCATTAGGTAGTTTGAATAGTTTGTTTGCTGATATTACGTGCCTGATGTAAACCACGATGTTTTGCGAATACAGTCTTATTTTATTGCCTTTGTCGGCCACTCCATCAGCGAGTCCTTCTTCCTCATGATAATAGAGTAATAACAGGAGCTTTTTTGGTGGGGGGGGAGGTAATTTAAATTAAAACGAAATGTCTCTACTGCAAACACTTACCAGTTCGCGAGACTCTACGTGGCCTTTGTCGCTATCACAGTGATTGGACTGCTGATTGAGTTGCATCAGAGATCCAACTGTTCTCCTGTCGACCTGTTAACAACGAGGCCTTAATAAACACTGTCACGTTTTAGGGGTTCTTAAGTTGGCAACGATTTAAACAGATCAAACAATATTTCCTCCGACATTTAGGCACACCCCTCAGCTAGTGCATCATTGGTTGCACCACGCACGTCTTAAAAAAGATAAAGGTTGTCCTGTGACTTTTCTAGGTCATAGGACGGGTTGGGGGTGTATGCGATTCCCATTTTTGTGTCGTTAAGTGGTGCCCATCCCATCTCCCTCTCTGCTTTACCTTCCTTGGCCCAATTGTCTCTGTCGGGTCTAGGGGTATGGCGCTTATGTGTTTTACTAGTCTGCTCGTTACAACAACATAAAATGTGTCAAGAAGGGGAAAACTAACTCTGTGATTGCTGCCTAATTTCATCAATTTCCAAATCGGCTCAAGCCCCCACCCCCTTGCTTGTCACGCGCACAACTTAATAAAAGAGGGCAGCGATAATACACTATTCTATTTATTTACAGTTACACACAGAGTGTTCTAATACACAATGAATGATGCTCCAATATACATCTCCTGACATATGTAGAACAATCACTCGCACTCTCATATATTCATCCCAGCTACGCTATACGTATCTACAAGTACACGTTATTTACCGGGTTATGAATTTTACCGTACCGATAATTCAAATCGGTGAACACAACGAAACTATCCTTTCCGTCCTAAAACTTCTCAGAAAATGACGTCACGCCGACGTCTTAACACACAATAAGATCGACCGACGATCACAAGGAATAACCGTAGGTTTCTACAAACCGACAAAGCAACAAGTTTGATTTACTTTCTACTAAGTTTGTTCAACTAGCTTTGAGTTACGGTCGTGTCTTACTTTCCTACACTGTACGTAAACTCACTTTCACGATGCTGGATAGGAATACCGCAGACGCCTCGTCTCTCAGCTCCACGATCTCAGCAACTGTCCGAAATGCACGAGTTCTTTTTCCACCGGACAAGAGTCACCCCTGATGCAGAAGTCTGCTGGTTCTCTTGCGTCCACGTCGCGGATAATGGTCGTACTATCCCTGAACTGGATTCGGCAATCGGCTCCCGGTTCCCCGGCATTCGGCAATCAACATTTGCAGTCGCTGCCTATGTAGCCCGGAGCACGGTCTTACCAGCGGGACTCGAATATGTTTTCTACCTGTTCGGTGTGGTGGGCTGTAGCCCGGAGGGTTGTCGCCCCCACCTCGCAGCTGAACCCCCTCTCAGGGTGACGGGTCAACCCGGGGACGGGGTGCGGGTTCCCCTCGCTACCTTCCCCACTCCACCGCGCGGTCTCTCCTGGTTGTCGACCGTAACAATTTGCTCTACCTCCTGATTGGGTAGGCAACGAGACGCCAAAAAAATCATAACAAGCAGATTTGGGGTTTACAAGCAAAGTAAGAAACTATCGCCCAAAAAATAAAATCTTGGGTAAAAGCGGGAAAACTCCGAGCGTGACGTCGATTCCAAAACGGACCCGAGTCAAGCTAGAATACGGTACATGGGTTTGTTGCAGAGGAGCTGAAGTAACATTTAAAAGTGAAGATGTAGCATTACATCTGTATCCATCTGTTCAATTAAGGTTGTTGCGCTTATGTTTCAGTACTTCAGTCTGTACTGTTTTATTGTTGGCATTGTTTGTGCTTATACTACATTTCTCACACCAAAAACAGTGATGCGATTGCTGTGATCACTTATACTCAATTTTCAATTTTCGAAGACAGCGTTCTTCGGGTGTGCGTGCATAACAATCTGTACTACCCTTACCTGTTTGGTGCAAAATCTTGGAGGAACGGGATGACATAAGAGTAATATCGACCTCTCATTTCAAATCTCCAGTTCCGAACACAGCTCATGAGTAAAGGTGGTTGAGAAAATAAGTCAAATGGAAAAAGTTAAATAAGGTGTCCGACTTCTTTTTACCGATGGATGGGGTGGAGGGGGATGGTGAAAGACATTCCTGTTTACTTTAACCTAAACTTTATTCCCTTTACTTTTTTTCTCTTGACTGTTTTCTTAATAATAATAGTAAATGTAGAATTTTAACGAGCACACTTCGCGCGGACGAAGCACACAGACACTCTAATGAAAAACAACACGTACACACCACACATACACCACACACGCACACACCACACATGCACACACCACACATCCACACACCACACATGTACACACCACACACCACACATGCACACCACACACAACACACGTGCACCACACATACACACACCGCACACGCACGCCGCACACGCACACCACATATGCACACACCACATATGCACACACCACACACGTACACCACACATACACACACCACACACGCACACACCACACAAACACACCACACATGCACACACCACACATGCACACACCACACATACACACACCACACACCACACACGCACACACCACACAAACACACACCACACACACACACACACCACACATGCACACACCATACATGCACACACCACACACACACAACACACATGCACACACCACACACACACACCACACATGCACACACCATACATGCACACCACACACACACACACACACACACACACCAACAGGCAGGAGACAGATCGTCCGTCAGTCACAGGTGGATAGAAAAGTATCATAAAAGAGGATGAACAGAGAAAGTTTAAAGTCAGTGCAGACATGCAGTCGCGACGTCAGTCTAGGTACTTGCGGAAAAGATAAGTTTTTAAGTTACGTTTGAAAGTCTGTAGTGATGGGAAGTGACGAATGTTGTGGGGAAGTGAGTTCCATTGGGTGGATGCCGAGAAGGTGAACATGCCCTGTCCCTATGTTTTTGTCCTGATGCGGGGTACTGAGAGAATGCGATCGTCGGAAGAGGAACAGAGCTGTTTCGCTGGAGTGTAGATTGTAAGAAGTTCTGAAAAGTAGATGAGGCATGCACCGGTGAAGAAATTAATACAGGGAGTAGACAACTTGTACTCAATGCGAGCGGCCGAGTTTTGAAGTTTCTGTAAATTCTGTAGCAGGTATAGAAGACATCCAGCCAGCAGGGAATTGCTTTAATCGAGTTCAGATAGCACGTATGCACATACAAAGGTGTTTGCAACCTGGTCGGTCAGTAGGTGACGGAAGCTGCTGATTTTTCTGAGTTCAAAGTAAGAAGATCTGCAGATGTTGGAAATGTGTTTGTCCAGTGTCATGTTAGAGGTAATAATAACACCGAGATTTCTTGCAGAGTCGGCGAAAGGGATGTCGACGTCACCGACTCGAACTGCTGTAGGACATTCTGTCACTCCAGTATTTCTTTTACTGAAGAGGAGAGCCTCTGTTGTTGTTGTTGTTGTTGTTGTTGTTTTCGTCGTTCAACTTTAGAGTGCTGTGGACCATCCATGCTTTGACACCGGAGATCCAAGTCTGCATAGTCATGATGCTGACACGTATATCAGCTGGAGGACAAGAACTGTATAATTGGGTGTCGTCTGCATAGGACTGGGTGGAGACTGTGTGAGAATGAATGAGTGATGATATTGATTTGATGTATAAGATGAAAAGGATAGGGCCCAAGACAGATCCCTGAGGGACTCCGAGAGACAATGCTGATGGGGGTGACAACTGGTCGGCGACAAGTACAGTTCTACCAGAGAGGTAGAAGAAGGGTAGGTAGGAAACTGGACGGTAGTTCTTGAGGCTGTTTGCGTCAAGGGTGGCTGTCTTGAGGAGAGGCTTGACTATTGCAGCCTTGAACAGCGATGGAAAGACTCCTGATGACAGACTGTCGTTTACGATCTGAGTGAGAGTTGGGAGCAGAAAATCCAGGCAGTCAAGGAGAAGGTGGGTTGGTATGGGGTCCAGAGGGCAGGTAGTAGGTTTAGATTTTAATATCACAGCCTTGAGGTCTGACTGAGATATGGGCTGGAGGGAATGAAATGAACCGCATGGCAGGTTGTCAGCAAGGGCTGGAGGTCCACAGTGTAGCACCATCTCGTCCAGCTCAGCTCGAATATCCGCGACTTTGCGTAGGAAGTACTGAGAGAAAGCCTCGGGTAGCTGTGTGACAGGAACGTCAGTGGGAAGTGGCGATTCCTTGTTTCGACCAGTCAGTTTGTTACAGATTTCAAACAGCTTTTTGCTCGAGGAAGAGTTGACAAACTGTGCTTGAAAGAAGGATTTCTTAGCTGCAAAAACTAGCTTGGAAACAGAGCGTTTCGCTGCAAGATATAGTTGTCTGTATATGGTGAGGCGTGATCTCAGCGAGAGCCTTTCTGCGCGACGCGCGCACCCTTAGCCTGACGCAATTCGTCATGGATGGTCGGGTACCAGGGGGCTGCCTTTAACGGGTGTACTCGACAGCGCCGGGCAGGAGCGTGTGTATCGAGGGCTTTACGAAGGGCTTT